>CM064521.1:56153758-56285369 GCA_032716605.1 Paralithodes platypus | reverse complement strand
ACACCAGGGTCCAGACGGTATGAACAAACCATTGGACAATATTACAACGTGCCTCTGTTGTCTTTCTCTCTCTCCCTCTCCCTCTCTCTCTCTCTGTATGTGTAGGCCTATGTCTGTGTGTGTGTATGTCTCTCTCTGTGTATGTGTGTGTGTAATTACCATACACATACAAGGTGCCCAGGGAATAAAGCCAACCTTGCACAATATTACACAACTCCTCCCCTCATACTTGTCCCTGTTTATCACCTCTTCTCTTATTCCTTTCCTTCTTCTTCTTCTTCTTCTTCTTCTTCTTCTCATTATGCTCTCCTACTTCTCCTTCATCCAATATTTCACCTTCCTCCCTTCTATATTTCTTCTTTTCCTTTTCCTATCCCTACGTCCCCTTTCTGTCTTCCTCTGTCTTCTCCTTTATCCAATATCTCACCTTCTTCCATTCCATTTTTCTTTTCCACACCAGAATCATCATCATCATCATCATCATAGGGTTCTTCTGTACGCTACATTATGCAATATTACCCCATACGTATTTATCTCCCTCTGTTTCTTTCTTTTTCTTTGTTGTGTTGTTGTTGTTGTTGCTGTTCCCCAGGCTGTCTGGCCGAACAGCCCCAAGGCTGTTCAAGGCCAAGGCCATAAACGAGCGGCCCCACAAAACCCATCTTGCTTACCGGTACCACTACTAAAGCCCGGGTGATCGAAGTCACTCCAAGGCAGGGAGCTGAGGAGGGTGCGGAAACGCCCGAGAAACCCAAGCCCCACCCAAGGCCTGTGCCCCTCAGCAATTATGAAGGGAAAGTTGAGGGGCAAAGGAAAAATGTGACGCTTTGGCTCCCAATCTGCCAACTTCTGGGTTGGCAGTAGGGAGGTCAATCCACGGAAAAGACGCCGTCACTTGAGATCTAGAAAATATTTAAGTAAAAGGAACAGTCAGAGTAAGCTACTGTATGGGTATGGCAGAGATCACTCAGCTCTCACTCTGATAGACCAGCCCATCACCACCTGTCTTTTTCTTGTCCCTGATCACCTCTTCTTCTTTGTTTCTCCTTGTTCGTCTCCTTCGTTTCCAGCATATACAGTGTATAGGCTAATATATATATATATATATATATATATATATATATATATATATATATATATATATATATACACAGTGTATAGGCTAATATATATATATATATATATATATATATATATATATATATATATATATATATATATATATACTGTATATATGCATGCATGCATGCATGCATGCATGCATGCATACATACATACATACATACATACATACATACTGTACATTTTTGTTTATATATATATATATTAATATATATATATATATATATATATAATGTACAGTACTTGTATGGACTCTCTCCCTCAATCAACTTTGCCTTCATCCTATGACTTAGACTACTTTAAACTTCATGTGTTAAGGCATTTTGACGCCAACGTCCTTTGAAATTGACTCTCTGACTCTTTTGGCTTTAAGGGAGACACTCGGTACACGCAGACTGGCTTTTGTCTCGTTCATACACATAGAACAAATATACATATCACTATTACTATAACTCTCTCCCTCTCTCAAAAGACCCCCTGATTTTGATGCCATAGATTTACCAACATACCGGTACTCATTCACCCATACACTCACGCATTCACTCACACACACTCTCTCTTCTTCTCTCTCTCTAAAGACCCCTGATTGTAATGCCATAGAGACCCAGTAACTTTCTCAAGAGGTGGGGGAGGGAGGTTAAGATGTTCCTCAAGGGGATGTGTATACTTGTGGCTGTGTATGTGTGTGTGTGTGTGTGTGTGTGTGTGTGTGTGTGTGTGTGTGTGTGTGAGAAAGTTAGAAGTCTCAATTACATCCCAATCCGGGGGTATATATATTATACATATATACTGTATATATATATATATATATATATATATATATATATATATATATATATATATATATATATACTGTATATATATAAACAGTTGGAAAACTATAGACACAGAACAAGTCCACGGAAGCTAGAACACATCCTTGCAGAATAAAGGGAAAATGTAGAGACAATATAAAAGGAAAGGTCATCTATGTTCCCCGGCCCACCATCCAACCAATCTCTGCCATACGAAAAAACAGCAAGAAAACCGTACGAAAGAAATGAAAGAAAGCAACCATAGAACTATCTATCTATCTATTGCCGGACGCCTTACTCCCATTAATGAGGGTGGCCATACACAGAAGGCCCCTAAGCGGACCTATTCCCTGTAAGAGGGACAACCCGAGCCAGCTTACTGGAGGACTTACAGGATTGACCACTCAATTTAGGATCCGTCCGACTCCGAGGCCCTCTGTGTATCTTGTTAGCACTATTTTTCTACAGTGGTGTTCGGCTAGTCCATCCACTAACCTGACTTACACTTAGATAACCAGTACGGATGTGTATCAGGTTTACTCCCCTAGACAGGTTGCCGACCAAGGCTGATGAGTACCATCCACCAGGATTTTTATAAGGTTTTATCCCCTAGATGGGTTGCCGATCAAGGCTAACGAGGCCCATCCACCCGAACAACCATAGATAGAGAAAAAAGGGTAAATTAATACAAATGAAAGAAATAACACACGAAAGAAAAGGGAACAAAAAATATAAAAAGGTACAACAGGCAGAACAAGTTTCCTCTGCCCACCATCAAACGCACCTCAACCAACATGGGAACATATAGGCTACAACACATAAGTGGGGAAAAGGAAAACAAAAACACATCTACAGTACAGTATAAAAAAAAAGGGGGGAAATGGAAGGAAACCGATAACCGAAAACATACATAAAAACATCACATTACGCTAAATACACGCTGGAAAAACACCACAAAATAAGGAAGGGAAAGAATGAGAAACAACACAAATATACCACACAAGACTAATATTGCATATCATAAACCAAAAACTCAGGCTAAAGGTAAACAAACAAACAAACAAACAAACAAACAAACAAACACAAATAGGTCATCAAAAAACAAAAATAAAATAAGAGAAGAGAGGGAAACCTGAAAGCTAGAACATCCGAGCGGAAAAACGAAAAGTGAGAGAGAGAGAGAGAGAGAGAGTGTGAGAGTGAGTGTGTGTACCTAAAAATATTAAACCCATTATAAAATAGAGTGTAAACAAAAAAGAGAGAGAGAGAGAGAGAGGGAGACTGACACTGAGAGAAAGTGGGAGGGAGGGAGAAAAATTATGTGTGAGAGAGCAAGAGCGAGAGAGAGAGAGAGCAATATGAATGTAGAAAAAAAGAGCGAGAGACCCAGAGAAATACAAAAACAAATTGAGGCCTGTTTCCCCAGCCCACCATCCAACCAACCTCAATCGCTAATCTCCAACAGCTTCCTCTCTCTCCAACACCCCTTGTCTCCAGCCTCCTCTCTCTCCAACACCGCTTCTCTGCAGCTTCCTCTCCCTCCAACACCCCTTCTCTCCAGCTTCCTCTCTCTCCAACACCCCTTCTCTCCAACTTCCTCTCTCTCCAACACCCCTTCTCTCCAACACCCCTCTCTCTCCAACACCCCTTCTCTCCAGCTTCCTCTCTCTCCAACACCCCTTCTCTCCAGCGTCTTCTCTCTCCAACACCCCTTCTCTCCAGCTTCCTCTCTCTCCAACACCCCTTCTCTCTAGCGTCCTCTCTATCCTACACCCCTTCTCTCCAGCTTCCTCTCTCCAACATCCCTTCTCTCCAGCTTCCTCTCTCCAACACCCCTTCTCTCCAACAGCATTCTCTCTCCAACACCCCTTCTCTCCAGCGTCCTCTCTCTCCAACACCCCTTCTCTCCAGCGTCCTCTCTCTCCAACACCCCTTCTCTCCAACACCCCTTCTCTCCAGCTTCCTCTCTCTCTCCAACACCCTTTCTCTCCAGCTTCCTCTCTATCCAACACCCCTTCTCTCCAGCTTCCTCTCTCTCCAATACCCCTTCTCTCCAGCTTCCTCTCTCTCCAGGACCGAGGACCGAGGACAGCCATGAACATAAATGTAGATCCGACCAGAACCAACATTTTGATTAAGGAGCGTTCCGTGAATTCTAAAATCACAAATGTAAAGGTCTCCTATGCAAACACTCGAGCATACGCAATAAATTTTCAGATTTAGAGGAACTAGTGTTTACAGAAAATTACGTTATTGGCATTACAGAATCTTGGCTCAATACAGAAGACAGAGACTTTTTAGCAGAGTATTCACTTCCCGGTTATGTAATGTTTGAGAAAAGCCGAATAAATAAAAATGGAGGTGATTTTTTACTTTTTATTAAAGAAAGTCTTAACCCGACCTTCTTGTCAAAACCTCAAATTGTGAACGTCGACACATCCTTTGTGCTAATAAAGAATAATAAAGGTACACAAATAATACTTGCACTAATATACAGACCTCCAGCTCAATCATTGCAAACTGACCGAAAAATTTATGAGCAAATTGCAGACTTAAGTAACTCGCAAGATACCGTATTTTTTGGCGACTTCAATTCACCTGTGACCATGTGGGGAGATAGTATTACTTCACACTCTGGACAAGACCTGTATGCAAACTTGCAAGAGAGTTCGCTATATCAATTTGTTAGATCTCCAACCCGTAGAAATATTGTCCTTGACCTTGTATTTTCAACGAAAGAAGAATTGATAGAGAATTTGAATGTCAGTATCATTAATTTCATTAATTCATAATATCATTAATTCAGTATCAGCGACCATCGAACGATAACTTTCAATTTAAAGTTTACTAGTAACGAACCAAATAGCAGCATTGAGAAAGTCCCTAATTTCAAGCAAGCAAACTTTTGTAAACTTAGAGCAATGTTTAAAGAAACTGACTAAAGCTTTCTAATTAACAATAACGACATAAATACATCTTGGGAATCATTCGCAAACTCTTACCTAAAAACAGTGGAAGACTGCATACCATCAAAAATACGGCGTACAGGCCATAATAATAAGCCCAAATGGTGGAATAAAGATATTTCAAACCGTCTGCTTGCTAAAAAGTTTGCTAAAGATAGATTAAAATCCTCACAAAATGACGAAGAACGGGTGAAATTTGTAGAACTACGACGCAAAGCCAAAAAGTGAATTAAGCAAAGTAAAACGACCCTCGAGTTACATGTTGCGAATCAAAGTAAAACAAGCCCAAAATAATTCTATAGTTATATCAGAAAGAAGAGAGTAGTTACTTCAACTGTTGGACCGTTAGTCGATGAAAATGGAGAATATACCAAAGACGAAGTACAAATGAGTAATGCCCTCAATACCTTCTTTGCATCAGTTTTTACAACAGAAGACCTCATTGATATCCCGACAGCATCGCCGATTCAGATAGATAATTCTGATGTTCTAAGCAATATCACCATTACAGAGAGAGAAGTATTGAAATGTTTAGATAAACTCAAGGTAAATAAAACGCCCGGACCTGATACAATCTCACCTAGAATTCTAAAGGAAGCTAAGGGTGAGCTCTCCAAACCACTGACATTGCTATTCAATAAATCCTTGCAGTCTGGAACTATGCCTGATCAGTGGAAGCTACCTAACGTAACACCGATTTTTAAAAAAGGCAGCAAATCCCTACCCAGTAACTATCGTCCAATTAGCTTAACCTCAGTTGTATGTAAAATGCTAGAAACGCTCATAAGAGACAGACTCGTAAATCATTTAGAGGAAAATAACATACTTAAAAATACTCACCACGGCTTCCGTAACAAACGTTCCTGCTTAACAAACCTCTTAGACTTCTTCCACGATATCTTCAACCTCTATGATGAGAGCAAAGCTGTAGATATTATATACCTTGATTTTCAAAAGGCCTTTGATAAAGTTCCTCACAAACATTTACTGCTAAAACTAAAAGCGCATGGAATACAAGATGGTGTGTTGAAATGGATAGAAAATTGGCTCCGCGACAGAAAGCAAAGAGTAGTCATCAACGGTAAGGCATCTAAATGAACCAATGTAAGTAGCGGGGTACCCCAGGGATCGGTACTAGGACCAATTATCTTTCTAATTTACATCAACGACATAGATGAGGGTCTCACCTGTACAATCTCAAAGTTTGCTGACGATAGCGTGCAAATAGCGTACTCTCAAAAAAACAAGTTGACGATATGCTACACAATCTAGATAAGTTGTCATGTTGGGCCCAAATTTGGCAAATGAGTTTCAATGCGGATAAATGTAAAGTACTACATATTGGATACCGAAATGAGAAAGCAACCTATTCGATGAATGGCACTCAGCTTAAGACTGTAGACAGGGAAACCGATCTGGGAGTAACAATATTGAGTAACCTAAAACCGAGTCAACAATGTTCAGAAGTCGTTAAGAAGGCAAACAAAATAATTGGCTTTATAGGCAGGTCATTTGAGCAATAAATCCAAAGACGTTATCCCAACTCTTTACAATTCCTTAGTCCGCCCTCTTCTGGATTACTGCATTCAATCCTGGTGCCCTTATTACCAAAAAGATATAGACAAGCTAGAACGAGTTCAACGTAGAGTTACCAAAATGATACCTAGCCTAAAGAACAAACCATACGAGGAGCGTCTTAGAGAATTAAATCTATTTCCTTTAACCCAGCGCTGATTAAGAGGTGACTTAATTCAAGTGTTCAAAATCATCAAAGGCATCGACAATATGAACTGTAGTAAGTACTTCACTATCGACCAATCTAATTACACGCAGGGAAACAGTTGCAAAATTAATTATTGGTAAATCTTTTAACTCACACTAATCTAAGAATTTCTTCTTCAATCGAGTTGTCAACTTGTGGAATGGGCTTCCCCGAGATGTTATTGACTGCAGCACCCTTGATTCTTTTAAACTTCGCCTAGACAAAAATCTTGCATTAAACCCGCGACTGACTGCGTTTGTAAATGAATAACTATATTTTTATCCCCCCCTCAGTTACTAACCCATCTGTCCCCTACTAACTTCCTAACCCTGCCACGGATATTAGTTCCAGGGCAGTAGTTCCCTTTCCAATGTTCCCTTACCCACTCTAAACCACTGTTTGGCACTTGATCCTCAGTGTTTTGGAGGACAAGCAGCCTAGAAGGGTCACTAGATCTGTTGTTGCTTGATTTCCTTTGTACTCCAACCCCTTCTCTCCAGCGTCCTCTCTCTCCAACACCCCTTCTCTCCAGCCTCCTCTCTCTCCAACACCCCTTCTCTCCAGCTTCCTCTCTCTCCAACACCCATTCTCTCCAGCTTCCTCTCTCTCTCTCCAACACCCCTTCTCTCCAGCTTCCTCTCTCTGTCCAACACCCCTTCTCTCCAGCTTCCTCTCTCCATCACCCCTTCTCCCCAGCTTCCTCTCTCTCCAACACCCCTTCTCTCCAGCTTCCTCTCTCTCCATCACCCCTTCTCTCCAGCTTCCTCTCTCTCTCTCCAACACCCCTTCTCTCCAGCTTCCTCTCTCCAACACCCCTTCTCTCCAACACCCCTTCTCTCCAGCGTCCTCTCTCTCCAACACCCCTTCTCTCCAGCTTCCTCTCTCTCCAACACCCATTCTCTCCAGCTTCCTCTCTCTCTCTCTAACACACCTTCTCTCCATCTTCCTCTCTCTCCAACACCCCTTCTCTCCAGCTTCCTCTCTCTCTCCAACACCCCTTCTCTCCAGCTTCCTCTCTCTCCATCACCCCTTCTCCCCAGCTTCCTCTCTCTCCAACACCCCTTCTCTCCAGCTTCCTCTCTCTCTCCAACACCCCTTCTCTCCAGCTTCCTCTCTCTCTCTCCAACACCCCTTCTCTCCAGCTTCCTCTCTCCAACACCCCTTCTCTCCAGCGTCCTCTCTCTCCAACACCCCTTCTCTCCAGCTTCCTCTCTCTCCAACACCCCTTCTCTCCAGCGTCCTCTCTCTCCAACATCCCTTCTCGCCTCTTTACACTCTTCAGAAAAATAGGAAAAGTAGGATGTAGATACGAGGTGCCGTTGTAAAGGCTTATCCCTCAATACCTACACCTGACCTGACCTAATGAATTTTTCTACCACCAGGCCACAGAGAAAAACATTTTGGCCAGCAGTTGTGGTCGGACATAGGAGGCACCCAGGAGCCTGGTTCACTTTGTATATGGTCTCGACGAATATTGTGCTAGATTTAGTCACAGGATAACTTTATACTGCAATTATATTTTTAGATTTTCACAACCACCAAAGCTTTTATGTAGATTTGGAAGGCACAATAAAGATAAAAGGAGGTCACCGGTACTGAATGGGTTTAATATTGTGATAACAAATAATGGTAATGCATAAGTGCGCGGAATTTCGATGTGAGTATCCAGGTTCGAGTCCTTGGAGTGCCACATGTATTTGTTGATTTCATAGAGTTTAGAGGTAAAGTTGGTTGGTGGAAAAAACATAATAAAGCATGTAGAGTATTGATAGAAGGCGTACAAATAATATAATGATAGCCAGAATAAACTAGGGGGATAAACTAGGGGAGGTGTGGTGGAGTGGTCATGCCACTGGATTGGTAATCCAATGGACCCGGGTTCAAATCCCGATATGTCAATGGGAAGATATTATTGGGATTGAATTTGTGCTGTACCTAATATCAGTGCATTACCACAAAGCCCACCGAAATGTCAAAAAAATACCCTCATTGTTCCCTGATTAAATAACACTGTATGAATATTCCCATATTCAAAATATGTTACAGGGGACAATGCCTAGTGAGTTCCCTGCTCAATAGGTGGCGTTCTGAGAGTGAGGGTCTGAGTCTGGAGGGTGAGACGGTGAAGCGCTTGAGCGAAGCAACCAGCCGCTTCAGAGATGGAGCTGCTTCGAGCCATGATGGATGCTTCACATGTCTCACTCCCCAGAGTGGAAAAAGACCTCACGGGCTTCACCGTGTTGAGCGGTGGAATGTACAGGCTCTCAGCCTATGCCCGAGAGGGAGTAGTTAGAATATAGAAAACAAAAACAAAATGTCATAAGCGCCAAAAACATCAAAAGGGTAGATCATGGGATAAATAACAATGGCAAAGGCTGTAGAGTGCCGTAGGTGTAAACATCGTCTAAGGATAGCCAGAATAAACTGCAATAATGCATTATAATCTTCAATGGGTTAAGTGGGGTAACCGGCTTTTTTTATCTTCCTCTCCTTTTCTCTCTTTCCCTGGCTTGTATCCATTCGGCCCCATTCAGCCAACTGTTTGAAGACGTTTATCTCCATCCAGGTGTCGATTTTGTCCTGGCGAGCGATAGCGAGCCAGCATTGTATGGAGAAATCCGGCTTCGCCAGAGAAATTTTTCTATCGAAAAATGTACAAATTTAGCTTACTGTCAAAACAAAAATATATATATGCTGGCTCGCTACCGCTCGCCCGGAAAATATTGACACCTGGAAACGTCTTAAAACAGTAGGTTGAATGGGGCCGAATGGATACAAGCCAAAAAGAGAGGGAGAGAAAGAGAAAAAAAGCGAGGTGGGCTCCCTTAAATGAGGTGATAAATGATAATGTTAAAGACTAAACTATTGATTACAGGTGTGCTCCTTCCTAGGCCAGGTTAGACAGGTGGCGTGATGTGGAGCCATTAGGTAAATACTGCATGAGACTCTTACCTGTAGCTCTGTTTACACACACATACACACATATACTAAAAGACACACATACTTACATACAGACACACACACACATACATTATACATATATTGTACACATACATACCACACCATACACACACACTACACCACACACAAACCTCTCTCTCTCTCTCTCACTCTCAAGGCCTTCAGCACAAATAGCCGACTAAAATATTTGTGTCTGAAGGAAGAAGTTGAATTCATCAACCTCTGGAACAATTTCTATAACCAGCCTACTCTGTTCTGCAAGGATGGCACTCATCTAAACCCTGTGGGTTCAGCACGCATGGGTCGTCTCCTACACGAAGCAGTCCGCAGCCATGGATCAAAAAACGCCATCCGATAAGAAGCAGCAGTGACATAAATCATCCAACGCCAAGCAAAAAACAGAGGCAACCGAGGACCACCAGCGATAAGGACCGAAGACAGCGAGAACCTGAGGACAGCCATGAACATAAATGTAGATCCGACAAGAACCAAAAATATTATTAAAGCGCGTTCTGTGAGTTCTAAAATAACAAATTTAAAGGTTTTCTATGCAAACGCTCGTAGCATACGCAATACATTTTCAGATTTAGAGGAGCTAGTGTTTACAGAAAATTATGATGTGATTGACATAACAGAATCTTGGCTCAATACAGAAGATAGAGACTTTTTAGCAGAGTATTCACTTCCCGGTTATGTAATGTTTGAGAAAAGACGAATAAATCGAAATGGCGTTTTACTTTATATCAAAGAAAGTCTTCACCCTACCCTCTTGTCAAAACCTCAAATTGTGAATGTCGACACATCTTTTGTACTAATGAAGAATAATAAAGGTACAAAAATAATACTTGCGTTAATATACAGACCTCCAGCTCAATCAGTGCAAACTGACCGAGAAATTTACGAACAAATTGCAGATGTAAGTACCGTAACTCACAAGATACCGTAATTTTTGGCGACTTTAATTTATCTGTGACCAAGTGGGGCGATACTCTTACTTCACACTCCGGACATGACTTGTATACGAACTTGCAAGAGAGTTCGCTTTATCATTTTGTTCGAACGCCGACCCGTGGTAATAACGTTCTTGACATTGTGCTTGCAACAAAAGAAGAATTAATAGAGAATTTGAATGTTGGTGATGAATTCAGTAACAGTGACCATCGTACGATAACTTTCACTTTAAAGTTTACTAGTAACGAACCAAATAGTAGCATCGAAAAAGTCCTTAATTTCAAGAAAGCAAACTTCCATAAACTTAGAGCTATGTTTAAAGAAACTGACTGGAGATTTTTAATTAACAATAACGACATAAATACATCTTGGAAGTTATTCGAAACCACTTAACCTAAAAGCAGTGCAGGACTGCATACCATCGAAAATACGGCGTCCAGGCCATAATAATAAGCCCAAATGGTGGAATAAAGATATTTCAAACTGCCTGCTTGCTAAAAAATTTGCTAATGATAGATTAAAATCCTCACAAAATTACGAAGAACGGGTGAAATTTGTAGAGCTACGACGCAAAGCCAAAACGTTAATTAAGCAAAGTAAAAAGACCCTGGAGTTACATGTTGCGAATCAAAGTAAAACAAACCCGAAAGAATTCTATAGTTATATCAGAAAGAAAAAAGTAGTTACTTCAACTGTTGGACCGTTAGTCGATGAAAATGGAGAATACACCAAAGACGAAGTACAAATAAGTAATGCCCTCAATACCTTCTTTGCATCAGTTTTTACAACAGAAGACCTCAGTGATATCCCTACACCATCGCCGATTCAGGTTGATAATTCAGATGTTCTAAGCAATATCACCGTTACAGAGAGAGAAGTATTGAATTGTTTTGATAAACTCAAGGTAAATAAAACGCCTGGACCTGATACAATCTCGCCTAGAGTTCTAAAGGAAGCTAAGGATGAGCTCTCCAAACCACTGACATTACTATTCAATAAATCCTTGCAGTCTGGAACTATGCCTGATCAGTGGAAGCTAGCCAACGTAACACAGATAATAAAAAAAGCCAGCAAATCCCTACCCAGTAACTATCGTCCAATTAGCTTAACCTCAGTTGTATGTAAAATGCTAGAAACAGCCATAAGAGACAGACTCGTAAATCACTTAGAGGAAAATAACATACCTAAAGATACTCAACATGGCTTTCGTAAAAAAGTTCCTGTTTAACAAACCTCTTAGACTTCTTCCACGATATCCTCAACCTCTACGGTGAGAGTAAAGCTGTAGATATTATATACCTTGATTTTCAAAAGGCCTTTGACAAAGTTCCCCACAAACGTTTACTGCTAAAACTAAAAGCGCATGGAATACAAGACGGTGTGTTGAAATGGATAGAAAATTGGCTCAGCGACAGAAAGCAAAGAGTAGTCATAAATGGTAAAATGGACCAATGTAAGTAGCAGGGTACCCCAGGGATCGGTACTAGGACCAATTCTCTTTCTAATTTACATCAACGACATAGATGAGGGTCTCACCTGTACAATCTCAAAATTTGCTGACGATACAAAAATTGCAAATAGCGTACTCTCAAAGGAACAAGTTGACGATATGCAACACAATCTAGATAAATTGTCATGTTGGGCCCAAATTTGGCAAATGAGTTTCAATGCGGATAAATGTAAAGTACTACATATCGGATACCTAAATGAGAAAGCAAACTATTCGATGAATGGCACTCAGCTTAAGAATGTAAACAGAGAAACCGATCTGGGAGTAACAATATCGAGTAACCTAAAACCGAGTCAACAATATTCAGAAGTTGTTAAAAAGGCAAACAAAATAATTGGCTTTATAGGCAGGTCATTTGAGCATAAATCCAAAGAAGTTATCCTAACCTTTTACAATTCCTTAGTCCGGCCTCTTCTGGAATACTGTGTTCAATCCTGGTGCCCTTATTACCAAAAAGATATAAACAAGCTAGAACGAGTTCAACATATAGTTACCAAAATGATACCTAGCCTAAAGAACAAACCATACGAAGAGCGTCTTAGAGAATTAAATCTATTTCCTTTAACCCTGTGTAGATTAAGAGGTGACTTAATTCAAATGTTCAAAATCATCAAAGGCATCGACAATATGAACTGTAGTAAGTACTTCACTATCGACCAATCTAATTACACGCGGGGAAACGGTTGCAAAATTATTGGTAAATCTTTTAACTCACACGAATCTAAGAAATTCTTCTTCAAATCGAGTTGTCAACTTGTGGAATGGGCTTCCCCGAGACGTTATAGACTGCAGCACCGTTGATTCATTTAAACTCCGCCTAGACAAATATCTTGCATCAAACCCGCGACTGACTGCGTTTGTAAATGAATAACTTTATTTTATCCCCCCCTCAGTTACTAACCCATCTGTCCCCTACTAACTTCCTAATCCTACCACGGACATTAGTTCCAGGGCAGTAATTCCCTTTCCAATGTTCCCTTACCCACTCTAAACCACTGTTTGGACACTTGATGCTCAGTGTTTTGGAGGACAAGCAGCCTAGAAGGGTCATTAGAACTGTTGTTGCTTGATTTCCTTTGTACTCCTTTGTAGTCTCTCTCTCTCTCTCTCTCCGGTACATGCATGAACCCACGTACATCATAGCAACTCTTGTACTCAAGCTACCATAATAAAGAGGGCGATCTATCCACAGCCCCTAATTAAGTGATAAATGGTTAAAGGTAACGTAAGAGAGTGCCTCGATGGGTCGATAGTCACGTCCTTAACACTATAGTCTATTCGCTGTAAGTAGGCGAGAAATTATTACCTCTATCCTCTGCAACTTAAAAAGGGCTAGAGCAAATTGGCTGTAAATGTTCACATCTATTCCTTGACCGACTCTTCACATATGGTAAACATATTAGCTCGATTACAATAGTAGTTTTCAAGTTACAGAGGTTAGAGGTCATGATTTTTCGCGTCTACTTGCAGCGAATAGACTATAGCTAATTTTTGTTTTTATTATTATATTCCATCTACTCCCTCTCAGGCATAGGCTGCGAACCTGAACGGTACATTCAACCATTATTGAATGGTGAAGCCTGTGAGGTCTCGTTCCAGTGTAGGGGGTGAGATATGTGAAGCAATTTTAGCTGCAACCAGCTCCTGCCATCTTGCCTTCGCAGGATGCATGGGGCTTAGTTTCTCATTCATGGCTCGAAGCAGCCTCATCTCTGAAGCTGCCTCGCTCCAGTGCTTCACTGTCTCATCTTCTAGACTCGGACCCTAACTCTCAGAACGCCACCTGTTGAGCAATGAACTCACTAGGCATATTGTCCCCCTGTAGCATATATTTAAATTTGGGAACATTCATACAGTGCTATTTAATTGGCGAACAATGAGGGTATTTATTTGGCGTTTCGGTGGGCTTTGTGATAATGCACTGATGCTAGGTACAGTACAAATTCCATCCTAATAATATCTTCCCATTGACATATCGGGATTCGAACCCGGGTCCATTGGATTACCAGTCCAGTGGCAAGACCACTCTACCATGTTTATCATGGGCTTCTGGTGTTTATATTAATCAGTTATTATCACTATTATTATTATTATTATTATTATTATTATTATTATTATTAATATTTGTATTATTATTACTATTATTTGTTGTATACCGGTATACGGTAGACCTACATATATATTTTGTGTTACTTATTTGTTTACTTTTCATTATTATTATTATTATTTTTGTCATAATCGAGCAATGCAAATTTAGTTTGCCCGCTAAGCTTACAAAAATTACTCCTGAGTACCGATTTTAAATAACCAATAAAGTACAATCGCGCTAATAAGTGATGTCTCGGCACCAAGTATATTTTGACCAATAATTAGTATCAGCACTATCTAAGCTTCATTTCTTCATATCGAGTGAAATATACAAACATGTTCCTACACTTACCCTCTCTATTCAACATCTGACAGACATTAATACAGCACACATCGAGCAAAACGTAATGACAGCTGGGACATGACTTATTAGCGCGACCGTACCAAGGCCACCATTCAAGGGCTAAATGAACCACACAATTCCTTGCTCTATGCCCAGGAGAGTTCCTTCCATAACTTAAGGGGAGGCAGTTGGTTTTTCCAGTCCTCCTCCTCCCTAATGTTTAGCCCTATTAGTTATGAGATTTCAAGACATTCGCCCCATTAGTTTGGCGATTTTCAGACCTTTTGCCCCATTTCTTTGCCAATATTAAGACCTTTCGTGTCATTGAGGTGTTGATTTTTTTCCTGGCGAGCGATAGCGAGCCTGTATTTGAAGAGGAAATGGCCTTCGGTCCCCGGGTTGGCAAAAAACCCACTTTTCTTGAAAAAGCCCAACCCACCTGGGTTATTTCGGGTTATTTCATAAAAAACCCGGGCAAAACTGGGTTTTTTCTAATTGTACCATAAAACAAGTAAAAAGATAATGTTTATGCCTATTTAACCTGGCAAGTGCGGCAAAAGGTTTGAAAGGACTTATCCGTGGTGCGGCAATCCTGCCAAAATCCGACTTTCGCAAAACAGGATGCAAAATATATCAACATATTACAAAAACAGACGATCCTCCACTTGCGCGAAAATATGGGCGACACGAAGTCCCGGGTAATAGGGAATTAGCGTAATTGGAATAACGTACCTTATGGGAGTAATTACTTATGGGCAGCTGGACCCCCTTATTTACACAATCTATATATGTTTCCTGGGACAAAATTAAGTGGTTATGGAATATAATAACATCCTAATAGTTTAACCCACGAAATCCGGGGGGCCTCATATGATCTCGATCGCTGGATCGCTGGTTTGCCCTTTTGGTTCAGGCAAACTTCATAATACAGTAGCTACTGATTGAGACCACCTAGAGCAGTCAATTTTATTGCAAATTGTTGTCTGTAGAATGCCGTTGAGATGACATCGCTACAACACGTGGTTGCCATGTTATGATGATTATAGCGGCGATTTTTAACCG
Organism: Paralithodes platypus; assembly: GCA_032716605.1. Taxonomy (NCBI): domain Eukaryota; kingdom Metazoa; phylum Arthropoda; class Malacostraca; order Decapoda; family Lithodidae; genus Paralithodes; species Paralithodes platypus. The sequence continues at coordinate 56,269,810 of CM064521.1, read as the reverse complement.
CGCATTTTGCCTCATATGAGGCCTCCCGGATTCCTGCCAATTTTTTTGTTTTTGCCTTATATGATGCCTCCTGGATTCCGAGGGTTAACAAAATGGAAAACTAATTGAAGGATGTCATATTCACCTCAAATGTAGATTAGATGTCTGAGGCAGTGCAAGGAAACTAGGGTGCCCTGGCTCTGTTCCCTCGCTTGAAGGAGGGGAGGTGGGGGCCGCATAAGGAGAGATTTTTGCCAAATTTCCTTCAAATTCCGTCCATAATTTGTGTAAATGGGACCACCTGGCTTCAAGTGTCAGGTTCTGGTCCCGTCCCCGTTCCCCCCCCCCCCCCTCCCCCTCGCATACTTGGAGGATCGCATAAATGGGTCATGCGTAAGCGGAGGATTGATTGTTCATACCTGCATCTCAACATGAGTATACTTTGTACAAATTCAAAATAAAGCTATTAGATTAATCAATAACCCTGCAATCACACAGGACCTTCCTACATTAGCCATACGAAGAAACGTTGCATCCCTTGCATTATTCTACAGATATTTTCACAGCAAGTGTTCCGAGGAACTTGCTTCAATTGTGCCGCCTCTCCACATCTTTCCCCGTAGAACTAGGGCAGCTGAGAGCGCCCATGAATTTACACTTTCTCCTCCACAATGCAGAACTTCTGCTTATCAGAATTCATTTATCCCCAGAGCTACTACTCTTTGGAATTCACTTCCCTCGAATTGCTTTCCACAAACTTACAATCAACAAATGTTTAAATCCAGTTGTTACAAACATTTTATGAATGGAGGATGCCTTTAGGCACATGGACCTTTTTGTTTTATCTGTGTTTTTCCTTCCTCCGTTCATTGTCTCTTAAAAAAAAAAAAAAAAAAAAAAAAAAATATGATGCGGTTATGGCATGGTTGTGGTCTGAAGTTCCATGCTTGGCACGCGAAGGTAATGTTGCAGAGTGGTGGTGGAGGAGGAGGAACCAAGTAATATTATTGTGCCACATGCACATAAGCTTGAATTACAAGCGACATGTGAAGAATGAGCACCCAGAATTTAGGTGCAGAAAACAGTATTAAAAGGAAAAAAAAAAAATGGGACCATGATGTGGGAGGTTGTGGCGGGGAAGCGAGCGAAACCGAGTGGTAGGCCACCAAGCGGTAGGCCATGACTGCAGAGGTGATTAGTTTCTATGATTTAAAATATATTTTCTACTTAAATATATGAAATTTAAGCTATGCTTGTATTTGTCAAAAGTGTTTATGATACTGGCTCATATTACACTGACTTTATGTGATTAATAGCAATATTTTGAGAAAAAAAAAACCCAGTAAAGTGGGCAAAATCGTGGGTTTTTTCAATTGGGTTTTATTGAAAAAAACCCAGGTGGGCAAAACCGGGTCACCCACTTTGGTGCCAACCCTGTAAATTAAAAAATTAAAATAGGTCGGGACATTTTTCTACCGAAAAATTTACAAATTTGTATCGAAGGGTGGTCTTGTGGGTGTATTTTTTAAAAGTTTGATAGAGGTTTAGAGAGCAAACTAAACCCCTTCTTTAAATTATTGAGCCGAACCAATAAATTATGCTTCACAATACCGTCTGGGCTCCCTTAATAAAACCATAACTATACTTACAGTAGGTAGCAGATACGCTATCGTATTTAAGGTCCTTAGGAATTGTTGTGGTATATCAATAACAATGTTTAGCATTAGTAAGCTTCCCCTCTCTCTCTCTCTCTCTCTCACACACACACACACTTTCTCTCTCTCACACACACTGTCTCTCTCTCATACACACACTCTCTCTCTCACACAATCCCTCTCTTTCTCACACACACACACACAGACAGACACACACTTTCTCTATCACTCACACACACAATCTCTCTCTCTCTCTCTCCGTTATTAAGGTAAAAACATTAGCGTTACAAAAGTAGCGGGTGGGTTATGATTGGCTGTTATTAAAGTTATGATTGTTGTTCTGAGGCGGGGGGGATATGTATGTATGTATGTATGTAGAACGGGGGAGTAGGGTGGGGGGGTATGTATGTATGTATGTAGATCGGTGGAGGAGGGTGGGTTGGGGGGTGTGTATGTATGAGGAATGGGGGAGGAGGGTGGGCGAGGGGTATGTATGTATGTATCTATGAAGTAGGAGTAGGGGGTTTATGTATGTATGTGGAACGGGGGAGGAGGGGGGGAGGGTATGTGTGTGGAAGGGAGGAGGGAGGGTATGTGTGGAAGGGAGGAGGGGGGTATGTATGTGGAACGAGGGGGGGGGTATGTATGTGGAACGGGGGAGGAGGGGGGGTATGTATGTGGAACGGAGGAGGGGAGGGGGTATGTATGTGGAACGGGGGAGGAGGGGGGTATGTGTGTGGAACGGGGGAGGAGGGGGGTTATGTACCGTATGTGTGTGGAACGGGGGAGGAGGGGGGGGGGTATGTATGTGGAACGGGGGAGTCTATGCATGTACTGTAATCATAGAGAGTGTTATAGAAGGCGTAAGACAAAATGACCTAAATAAATCCTTGGAGATAATTATATAAATACCCTAAGTCTATAATTATGGTATATACAATTGCAATAAACACCCTAAGTCTATAATTATGGTACTGTATATACAATTGCATAAACAAAAAATATATATATTATACAAGGATTAATAACTTTAAAAATCATTTGGAGATAAGATTAGAAAAAATATATTAAGTTTATAGATACAATGCATCATGTACCGGTAATTTGTCTTGACTCACGTAAATTGTGTTATTCATATTAGTTTTCACCAGCCCACCAATCAACTTACAAACAAACCTAACTAATGAAAGTAATGACAAAGTATAAGATTAATCGTGTGTTTTAAAAAGTAATTTCTGTATGGCATGAAATGCCTGTCATCTGTTGCATAAAGTAATATCCGTATTGCATCAAGTAATTATTGTGTTGTATCTTTGTTTCCAGCTGATGGTAAATTGAATCACTTAGAAGCTGATTTCTCGATAGTTAACCCCTTCTGTACCGGCGACGTCTTTTTTATTGTATACCTGCTTTATTTAGACGATTTTGTGCAGTTTAAGAAGGATCTTAGGTAGTAAAAAGAGTGAAGTGAGATACTTTGAAGCCTGTTAATTGCTGGAGCCCCTTTTTAAACTGAATAAAATCGTCTAAATATAGCTAGAATAAAATCATCAAGACGTAGCCGGTACAGAAGGGGTTAATGGAAATATATAAAACTACTATGCCTCTGTGTCATATTAATGCCAAGTTTTCATATTTAACAACTTACTTTGCTACAAAATCTACTTAATAGCTGAGTAACCAAGATAGAAACATGGCAATTTACCCTCAACTGGGAAAAAAATAGACTATAGTAATTATATATATCACTGTAACTGTAGCGACCTTGGTGACCCTGGTCTCTGGGTCTTCTCCTGGGTGACCTAGATGTGTGTGAATTTGTGTTTTTATCTGTGTTTGTTCGTTGTTTTATGTTGTTTTTGTGTTTTCCCTATTCTTGCTCTGTCTTGAGTCGGTCACCCCCAAGAAAAAAGGAAAAACAAAATAATAATATAGAATAACATAGAAAATGAAAATAAAAATAGGAAAAATGGGGATTGGGCCTGAGCATATAGATAGGAACTGTAGCAAACAAGTATATCAGTGTTGTAGATCAACACCTTCAGCTATTATACCCTGTTCCAAAGAGGTAGGACAGAAATCGTTAACCCAAACTAAAAAAGGACTTGAGCAAATGGGCTGTATATTTCCACACCGATTCCCTGGCTGACCCTTCCCAAATGGTAGAAATATTAGCTCAATTACTCTAGTCGTTTGTATATTTTCACACCGATTCCCTGGCTGACCCTTCCTAAATGGTAGAAATATTAGCTCAATTACTCTAGTCGTTTTGTGAGTTATAGATTTTATTTTTTTAAGAGTTTTGGCCTATTTATTTGGAACAGGGTATAGCATGTAAGATTCCAGAAATGGGGTAAAGTAAATAAGGTATTGATAATTTACAGAGGAACGATTATTCAGAATTTAGTGCATACTGGAATACCTATTAATTGCAATGTATATGATATTGTTGTTTTTGTTGTTTTTGTTCCATAAGCTGCCTGGCCGAACAGCCCCGAGTCCCTGAGGAAGGCCATGGCCACGATCGGGCTTTCCCACAGTGCTCTCATTGAGTGTAGATTGTGTTGTTGGCGTAAGTGGTTGTGTGAAATGCAGTCTTCTATGATGTGTTTGATGGTATGGGATGCTGTGTTACATCCCGGGCAGGTGTCGACGACGGAGTCATCCAGTCTCTTCTGATAGCTCAGAAGAGCTGGATGGTGTCCGCATCTCAGCCTGGCCAGGTGGACTCTGTCCTCGCGAGGAAGGGAGGATTCGGAAGGATGGATGATATTGTAATGAGATATACCAAACAAGGAAAAGAGCAAGAAAGAAAGCAAAAAAAGAGAGAGAGTGAGTGTGTCTGAGAGAGAGAGAGAGCGAGAACGAGCATGAGAGATAATACATAAACAATCACCAGTGCATAATATATGAATGAACCCCTGTATATCCACTACCAACAGAGAGAGAGAGAGAGAGAGAGAGAGAGAGAGAAAGAGAGAAAGAGAGAGAGAGAGAGAGAGAGAGAGAGAGAGAGAGAGAGAGAGAGAGAGAGAGAGAGAGAGAGAGAGAGCGATCTCGAGCATGAGAGATAATACATAAACAATCACCAGTGTAGCTAGGGAGCCAAAGGCCATTTTTTTACGAAAACTGACACGGCGTGTTGTAAAAGGTTGTGGGGTATTTTTGGAAAGGGGAGACCTTCAGGAACATCATCCAGGTGCACAACCTTGCAAATGAACTGCTGGACCTGAATAGTAGGCCTTTCAATAGGGTACCTAAAAATGCGTGAATTTTCGAAAATGTGCAGTTCCAATTTATATGATGTCGGGTTATCATGTTTATTATGTTTATGGTGTGCAACACCATGTTTATGGTGTGTAACACCATGTTTATATGATGTCGGGTTATCATGTTTATTATGTTTATGGTGCGCAACACCATGTTTATGGTGTGTAACACCATGTTTATATGATGTCGGGTTATCATGTTTATATGATGTCGGGTTATCATGTTTATTATGTTTATGGTGTGCAACACCATGTTTATGGTGTGTAACGGAACACCATGTATTTAAGGTTTACTTAAGTTACTTACCTTACATTTTCTTCAAATTGATGTAGTACAATTTGTTGTATTCATGACATAGACATACTATACATATATTTCTCTTTTCCAGGTGTGATGGCCGAGAGGCAGCCTAAGCGGGAACCTGAGGGAACAAAGATTCTTCAGATACAAAAGCGCCAGAAGCGTGGGAACACCGACTACACCAAATGCATCATCTGCCAGCAGTCCAGCAAAATACCTTTGTACCGTGTACAGCAATCGTCTTCTGTCAGACTAAAACATGCATGCGACGCAAGACAAGATGAGGTCGCCAAGCGCATATTGCCAATCATTGGCGATGAATCATGGCTTGACAGAGACACTCCGAAAGGCATGAAAAATGCAGAAACTGGTATAACAACGAGAAAAGTTAAAAGCTTGCCGAGAAAAAACGCTTGTCAATGGATAGCTCCTCCAGCTCAAAAGTCGAGTCATCGATGGAGTCTGATAAATGTGTGGCAGTATCAACTAGAGCCCGTACAGAATCATTTGAAGTCAAAACTACATGCGTGATATGTGGCCGTAGATGGTATCGTAGCAAGGAACCACAAGCAAAAATATCAACAGATGAAAGTCAAAACTTCATACTCGAAAAGGCCAGGAAGCTCAACAGACAAGACATCTTTGCACGATTAGTTAGACATGGACATGATATGGTAGCCAATGACATCTGCTACCATACACCATGCATGAATAATTTCAAAGCTCAACGTGTGACCGAAAAAACATTGCCATCTCCCAATGCACATGATGCAGCATTCAAAGTGCTTGTGGACAAACTGGAAGTCAGGCTGTTTGGGAACTATGAGGGGCTCCTTATCAAGACTCTGAGAGATGAATACAGACAACTACTTTGTGACGAAGGAGTGAAAACAGCTAATGGCTATCGCTCAACAACCCTAAAAGCCAAGCTGTAAGCCCATTTTGGATCAAGAGTGTCTATTCTGGAACAGTCTCATGGACCAGGCTTTCTCTGTGCTTCCAATGTTCGTCTTGGTGATGCACTTGAAAAACTTCATAAGTTGGAGAAAACCAACATCTGAGGCGGGCAATGTACGCAACTATGATCGACAAGAGTGCTCACATCCCAAAGCCAAACTTGCCACCCCCAACTGAGTATGGGTTGGAGCTGATAAATGGAGACTACGTTCCAGTTTTGAGTGTAACCTCGCTATGGCCAGAGCAGCTTTCAAGATCTATCTCCTGCAACTGTTTGAAAGGATGCAACAGAAACTGCTCATGTGCAAAAAAACAAGTGCCTTGCTACATCGGCTGCAAATGCACAGGCTCCGCAGACAGGTGTTCACACAACAAGTGTCTAGAAGAGGTCAATGTGTATGATTCTGAGAACTAGGATATGTTTTGGTCCTTTGAAACTTTAGCACTTTTACACGAACATCGCCCTCAGCGGTGGTCGATTCTACACCATTCTACACCCACTTCTGAAAGCTGATATGATGTGGAAGTGTACCCACCATTTGGTGTTCCTCTCAGCCTATTTGAACCTTTTCATGACATTCAGAATTTAGTTGTTATCATTAAGCAGACAATGGAGAATTCATAGCAGGGGAGACATTGTTTACTTTTCCGAAAAAATACTTTTAATTTTGTGTGATATAAATAGTGTCAAACACTGTCATATGTTCCTCAGTTATATTGTGAACAATTTAGGTGATACAAATATTATTAAGGCATGTACTTCTTTGTTTTATTGAAAATTATGACATACATAACAGTAATAATATGGTGGAGTATACAATTATCCAATTGTCATAATATTGATAATTTGCGCAGCACGTTTCTGAAGTTGGGGTGACCGATTTTTCTAGTTTGGAAATACATTACACTACAAATTGGAAGTATATATAAAAATGCCACCATATAAATATATAAACAAATATATACACAAAAAATGTCACTCAGCAACAACTCCAATCATTGTGATAGGAAAATATCATAATTTTGTTTTTGAATTTTTTGGTGCATATGCGTGGCTTCGAACAAACATTGATTCCATCACTCTAGTAGTTGATCCGCAAGGTTTTGCAGTCAGATGTTATTGTATAAGGGTAGTAGAAACCAAAAAACACCCACAACCTTTTACAACAGCCCATGTCCGTCAAACCCCTCTGGCTCCCTAGCTAAGTGCGTAATATATGAATGAACCCCTGTATATCCACTACCAACAGAGAGAGAGAGAGAGAGAGAGAGAGAGAGAGAGAGAGAGAGAGAGAGAGAGAGAGAGAGAGAGAGAGAGAGAGAGAGAGAGAGAGAGAGAGAGAGAGAGAGAACGAGCATGAGAGATAATACATAAACAATCACCAGTGCATAATATATGAATGAACCCCTGTATATCCACTACCAACAGAGACAGAGAGAGAGAGAGAGACAATTAACCCCTGCATATCCACTACCAACAGCTCCTCACCCATCAATTCAACTATATACAAATAACTCAATAAATAATAATGATTGGAAACTGATTTATATTCTATTTTTTAAGGGGAGATGGGCCTAATTATTTGCTCATTTATGATCTTTAAATGTTTTTTCTTTTTAATTCCTCCCTAGACCCCCATCATGCCCCCTCCCCCCCGTGACCTCCCTCAAGATAAATTTGTACATATTTCGATAGACAAATTTCCCGGCCAAAGGCCGGCTTCTCTTAAATTACAGGCTCGCTATCGCCCGCCAGGCAAAAAATCGACACCTAAATAACACAAAAACTCTTAATATTGATAAAGAAATGTGGCGAAAGGTCTTAAAATCGCCAAACTAATCGAAACAACGTCTTAAAATCTCGAAATTAGTGAGGATAAACATGAGGGAGAAGGGGGTCCAGAAAAACGGCCTATCTCCTCTTAAACAAGTCATGTGTATACCATCAATGGACGATAGAGCGCATCATAGCCATTACTATTTGACGCTCACTAGTAAATCATGCTTCCCAGTATCCTGGAAAGAAGCAAACATCCATCCAGTTCCTAAAAAAGGTGCCTCTTCAGATCCATCAAACTACAGACCAATAGCTATAACTTCCACTCTTGGTAAAGTCTTTGAAATTATATTAAATAATCACATAATTAAGCATCTTGAGAATAATAAATTAATCAGTGATAGGCAATATGGTTTTAGACGATGTCGATCAACTGCAGACATTCTTTGCCTTCTTACGCATCAAATCAACCAAGCTACAGACCAACATGGTGAAACACATACAATAGCACTGGATATATCAAAGGCATTTGATAGAGTCTGGCATCAATCCTTATTGTCGAAGATGTCACACTACGGCCTTGCATCATTAGTTCCACTAATTTCTTCTTATCTTCATAACAGAAAAATACGTGTAATGGTAGATGGCCTTTATTCTCAATTTCACTCAATAAATGTTGGTGTTCCCCAGGGATCAGTTTTGGCCCCAACTCCATTCCTCATTCATATCAATGATCTCATATCTACCACTCATAATCCAATACATTCCTACGCAGATGACTCAACAATCCACAGTTCCTTCACATTTACCAATTCTTTCACCCAGTCCGATCTTATAAATTCAAAAATAAACACTGCAATTTCTCTGAACCAGGACCTTTCTAGAATTAATGAATGGGGACAAAAGAATCTAGTTTCCTTTAATGCACAGAAAACCAAGTGCATTCAATTTTCTAACCGACAGACTCTCACTGACTCCAATATATTTTTTAATTATGTTAATATTCCCACTTCCCCTAGTATTGACATTCTCGGTGTAACATTAACTACTAACTTGAGTTGGACACATTATGTTAGAAACATTGCTAAGAATGCCTCTAAAAAACTGGGACTCCTGTTTTTACGACCGGGACTCGTATAAAACAAGGGCTCTTAATCATTGGACTAGAAAGGCACACAGCCACAACGGTAACACTAGATCCAACCCTCGAACTTATAATGCCGGCCCACAAAAACACCTATACCCCCCAGAGTTAAATCTGCGATAGCGGGGTATCCTCTAACTCGGTATAAATGCACTACTACTACAGGCTGATGATCTCTGATACAGCCTGATCACAACAACATACAATTACGTTAATAATGTATACAAGCAAAAAGATAGAGAGCTTAATTAAATCACTGGAATGATTTAATGCAAACAAGAAGAAGGTATAATTAAAGTTACTCTAAACAATAATAAACTGTCACTCCTATATTAAAGAAAGTGAATGAAAGTCCTAAAGCATCGAACAGGAATCTTCTGAAGAAAGTCTGATGCTGCTTAAGATGATCGAATCGGATTTTGAACTGTTATATAAAGCAGGAACAGGATATGACAAGTGTAGGGACATACAGTGTTAACTGGCACGGGAATAACGATAAATGCACAATAGTATTATCTCCAACAACAAAAGAAGTACTTCCTCAGGCAACGCAAAAAGCCTGCTCGGGTTGTGCAACTCAACAACAACCAAGGCTTACAATCAACGTGAATAAAAATGCTGCATACATAACATAAGCGTTTATAATCCTAATCGGGTGTCTGCTAGGCGAATAAAGTCTAGCTGGGATGTTGTAGGCTAGGAAACAATGGCTGAGCAAGCGGCTCGTAGCCTAGCTAGGTCCTTAAGACTGTACGGCCAAATTACGTTAAATGACGGGGTGCTCTCTTGAGAGATCCAGATCGCTAGTATCTGGTTCTCTCCTGGCGACCCTCTCAAAGTCAAAGCAAAACGAGTTAGCACAGTGTTGGCTGGCAGAGGCAAAAGCCCTCACTCGCAACACAGTGCTAAACCCACAAGGTACACAGTCAGAAAGACAACCTAGGCTTCCCACGTATCCGTTGCGATTGTACAAGTTCAACAAAACCTGGTACACATCGGAAATCACAACATCAATATCCTTACCCCAGTCTAGCATTAAATAGCCCAGCAGACAACCAAGAAATAGGTAAGGAGACACCGCGAGTGTGTCGAACCTCTACAGACAAAATGTTAACCCCTCCAAAATGTCTAACTAAACATGGAATATCTGAGAGCTTCAGCATATAATACGATGGCCGATATATGAAATCGTGCAGAACCAAAGGGGAGTTATGATGTTAAATAGATTGGAAGAATGAGAGGTAAGAAGTTGAAAGAGAGAGAAAGTGTTCTATAGGTAGAAGTCGGGGACAGGTGGCAAGGGAGGTGTGAAGGGTATGCTGGTCAGGCAAGCTCTGAGGAAGGTAGCTCCTCGGGAACCTCAGGATCACACAAAGGCATGGTGGTCGGCCAATCACAAGCCGATACGTCACAAGGCAGCAGGCCTCCAGAAGGCGCCAGGAACCACCAGCCAATCAAAACCGAGAGAAAGACCACGCGGGTGAGCAACTCCTCCGGGAGGGAGGAGGGAGGAGAGAGGAGGAATCAACACTCACTGCCCCCACGCCGCTCGCTCGCTCTCTCTCTCTCAACTTCACTACAATGCATCTTATGTTCTACTCATGATATAAAATGCTTCCCATTGTCACAGATGAAAATAAAGACCACCACGGGACTGTCTGTAACAACACGAACACTATGAAAGAAAGAACAACATTCTCTGATAACTGTAGCCCTTTTCACTGCCCTGGCGAGCGCTAGTGGCTACCGGGAGGCGATTCTGCCAACGCTGGTAGGCGTCACACCCCGCCCAAGATATGGGATGCTCAACATTAGGCGAGCACCATATCTGACAAGGCAGAATGCCGATAAGACCCGCCACAACCAGCCACTCCCCCAGAAATGAAATGCAAAGCTCAATCATAAACAAAAAAATTTTTTTTAGCATAAATAAAATCTTATAACCCCTCCCAAACATAATAGTATAATTTTAGCCTGCTATGCTCCCAGAGCGAGCTTCACAGAGCCCAGCCTCCTAAGTGAAAGACAGGTTCAACTTAGGACTTTAGCTATAACATTGGCAACTTACAATTAACTATCAAAAGAAAGAGTTTTTTATGTGATTTTTTGTATTTAATTTTAATTTTGTTTTTGATGGCTACTCTACAGGGGCAAGCCTGATTTTTCTCCACTCTCAACACACACTGACTGAACGGCGAGGGTTCTCCTGCAAACAAACCCTCCCGTGACAAACAATCAGCCAAAACATTATCAGTGCCCTTAGCATGCCACACATCCAACTTGTGTTCCGGCAGCACAACAACACCTGACACTGATAAACTGCCCAGTTCATCACAAGACTGGCACTTCTCTTCGCTCTTTCCGGCAATGGGGCCTGCCAATAACCTTTCACTAGTTCTACCTTCGTGATTAGCAATGCAGCCCCGATGCGGTCTATGGTATCGTCAACTCTACGTAATGGGTAGGCGTCTGTCAGGGATAATGCTTCCACACTCTTGCAATCACCATACACACAGATCTTGCCACTCAACTCAGGTTGCAAACTCACTGGCAACGACCACTCACGATATCCCTTATCCCTCAGGCCCTTGGGCAATGGATAGGTGTCTGTCAGGGATAATGCTTCCACACTCTTGCAATCACCATACACACGGATCTTGCCACTCAACTCCGGTTGCAAACTCACTGGCAACGACCACTCACGATATCCCGTATCCCTCAGACCCTTTTTCCACATGTCGTCTAGCTCTGTTTTCACGACAGGCTGTTGAGCAGGATTTATACGGTAGGGAATTAAACTGAGCCCTGCACTGTCTCCAGCCACCATGTCGGATTCTACCCCATACATCAGGCCTGGAGAAGCAACAAACATGCGGATGCACTGCCACAGCCTAGTAAACAACTTATCTCTTAGAACAACATGCCTAGTGCCCTCCCACAACCCAGCCGAGATCGCAGCTTCTAACCTGTAGTCTCCCTCCTTCTCCACCTTCGTCCCTAGAACAGCCAGGTCATGAGAGGGACAATCAGTACCACCTGTGCAGTCACTCCCATAGTTCATTATTGCTAAGGCTTCCCCGCCGATACCGTACATGCGCACCCCCGCATTCCTTACGACTACATCTGCCTGCGCAGCGTTACCGCTTTTAGCGACATGGCCAGATACAATCGGTCTATGGTAGGGCTGTTGCATTCGACTAGAGCAGCATTGGAAGGCTATGCGACGACCGGGCACATCCACTCCACAGCCAACCTCACCAATCTGCTCAATGTCCTCCTTCTGACCACCACCCTTGGCAGCCATGGGTCGACCCTGACCTGAAAACCATGTCTAAGCCTCGTCGCCCACCCTGAACCACCGAAGCAACGAGGCTAACGGTCTATCAACATTCAAGTGACCTGCCCGCGGAACATCTTGCACTGTCTGAGTTGTGAGGCTCGGGTGCTCGGCACGACCAGTGGGGTATGAACCGAGCTGGTGCTGGAGCGCTGCACAATGCTGCTCAGGCAGGTGCTCTAGCGCTTCCACAGCCACCAGACTCGTGTCCCCCGCCCACTGCTCCGCCGAGACATGACAATCCCAACTCTCCTCCACCTGTGCCCTACTGCCCCCCACTCCTTCTCCACCTTGGCCGCTGCAGACCAACGCAGGGACAGTAGGCTGCTCAGGTGGTTGCCTCACAAACTCCTCCAACAGGCTCACATGACATGTTTCCCCGTCCTCGTGTTCGATAGCCCCGTTCCCACAACTCTCCTCCAACTGGGAACTACTAAGTCACGGAGTGCCATCACGCCCAACCATGTCACTAGGGGTGACAGGTTCTGGGGCCCCTCCGGAGCTCACCTCTGGGTCAAGTACTATGCCGCTAAGGAGAGCCGCTGGAGCAAAACTCACAAAACTCCCAACTTTAGCTTGCTCCTTCCGACCGTTCCTCCGCTGGTCTAGAGACTGAGGAATAGGCTGTGACACTTTGGATGCAAGAGATCTTGTAACAACGCACGCCATAGGTTGTACTTGACACTTCTCTACCCACTCCTGTTCCTCCCTACTCACGTCGGCCGGCTTCTCGGCAACGACTAAGGGTGAAACCTCAGAAGTAGGCACCGCAAAGTCGTTGCCGAGAAGGAGGTCGACGCCCCCAACAGGCAAGTTCTCCACAATTCCAACATCCAACTCTCGTGTCACACCATCTACCTCCAGTTCCATCCTAACCAACGGGTATGACCTGATAGCATTGATACCTTGCACCACAACCACCCGTGCTGCGTTTATTGGTCTACCAGTAAAGTTCTTCAACAAAGTCTGAGAGGCACCCGTGTCTCGCAACAGCTCAACTCCATGCTTCTTACCAGCCCACTTCACGCAGCCACGCCCTCGATGGCCGCAAAAGACATCGCGGACAGGGTTCGAGCCTTCCGTATTCTTCTCCACTGGCTGTGTCCCAGCCTCTGACGTTATACCTCGGGCAAACTCAGACGACTTCGGGGACACCCCAATGTTGCGAGCCAAAGACACAACTGCATTAGGTAGCTTGCTTGGACAAGCTCTTGCAAAATGCCCCTTCTCATGACAATGAAAACACTCTAACTCCCCCTTGGGCTTCCCTTGAGGTGGGGAAGGGCCCGGACCCTTATTAAACAGGACGGTACTAGGTTTATGGTCAGTTTTGGTGTCGTTCCTCTTGTTCTTAGTGTAATTATGTGTATCAGTGTTTCGGGGAGGGGGAGGGTTACGCTCCTTATTGCCTGCATCACTTCTCTGTGCAAAACCGCACCCACGAATCAGTGACATCCTAAGGTCAGCCATCTCAGCTGCCTCCTGAAGAGTTTTCGGGGTTTTTTCTTTAAGATTCAACGTCAGATCGCCGCCCGTACACTTGGAAAAATTGTTCTAGAAGCATCAGCTGTTTCAACTCCTCAAACGTCGATGCCTTCTCAGAACGCAGCCAGTTTCTAAATGCATCGGACAGATCCCGGGCATGCTCAAGAAAGGTGCACTCACGACCCTTCGTTACAACCCGGAACTTCAATCTGTACGTCTCTGGTTGTAACTCATATGCCCGCAGGACAGCCTCCTTCAATACCTCATAATCGACGCAAGACTCCAAGGGCAACGCATCATATGCCTTGAGTCCTTTGCCACCCAACCTAGAGGAAACAAGGGCTGCCCACTTAACCTCGGGCCATTGGTGCTCCCGGCACTTCTTCTCAAAACGCATGAAAAATTCGGTGACACCCGACTCATCAAATACAGGGACCAACTTGAGCAGGTGCGATAAAGACTGATTAAGATCTCGATTCCCAGAACCGAGACACTGCCCTGTTGACTCCACCCTAGACTTCTCAAGATCTCTGTCTGCACAGTACTTCGTAGCCTCAACCTGAAGCTCAGCCTTTCTCTCCTCAGCCTCATTCTCTCGCTGCCGTTGCTGGATCTCAGCCTCATGCCTTCGTTGCTTAGCCTGCTGGTTAAGTTTAGCCATCTCAAGCTGGAAGAGCATATCTGCCGTCAAACCTTGAGGAGGAGGAGATGCAACAATTGGAGACTCACCCAAGTGCAAACCACGCTGCCAGTGACTATCGGCCTGCGGGAACGTACCCGGCTCCGGAGCCCGAGGGGGCACCATGGTAGGAGTCGAGTGGAATGGGGGCTGGGCCGAAGGTGCCCCAGCTCCCGCTCCACCCGAAGCCCCATGCACCCCGCCGAGCACACAGGCCACCAGGTCACCTCTCGTCATGCTGCTAGTGCCCACATGACCCATGACCGTGGCCAAACACTGGAGACCATACCGATCAATCCCCGACACCCGGCCAACAGTAATAGGCATCTCCAGAAACTTTCTTGCATCCTCCTCACTAGTTATAACTCTAATGCCTTCGGACAAACCCCGCTGCTGCACCTCAGAGCCTGCTTCCCGTACTGTGTCCTCACTGTACACTGATCCGTCGTCTGACATAGTGTCCACCGAAAATTCTCAACGTTAATAAAAAAAAGTACCTAAACTCTCATGTAGCACTATTCACTCAAAAATGCAAAATGCTCGAAGACTCTTAAGTGTTGTTGTTGTTGTTGTTCCCAAGCTGCCTGGCCGAACAGCCCCAAGGCCCCGAGCAATTCCAAGGCCATAACCGAGCGCCCCCACAAAACCCTCCCCGCCGACCACAATAAAAGCCTGGGTGACCGAAGCCACTCCATGGCGGGAAGCTGAGGAGGGTGCGGAAACGCCCGGGAAACCACAGCCCCACCCAGGGCCCTGTGCCCCTCAGCAATTACGAGGAGAAAGTTGAGGGACAAGGGAAAAATGTGACGCTTTGGCTTCCAATCTTGGTAGATTGGGAGGTCAATCCACGGAAGAGACGCCGTCACTTGAGATCTAGAAAATATATAAGTTAAGGAACAGTCAGAGTAAGCTATGGGTATGGCAGAGATTGCTCAGCTCTCACTCTGATAGACCAGCCCATCACCACATGACTAGAACCCAATCCTCTCAGCATCAGCTAGGAAAGGCCCTAGAAAGCCGCCTTTGGCGGGGGGATAGCTCCCCTATTTCAACCCCTTTCAGGATTGGGCACCCACCCACTCTTAAGTGTTATACTACTTGCCAAAAAAAATCTGTGTCCACTATATTCCTTTAAACAAAAAACAAATGACCACAACACTCCTGCAATATTTCTCTAAGTTCACAAAATCCTGAGCAAGGGCGCCATTTGTTACGTCCAGAACTCGTATAAAACAAGGGCTCTTAATCATTGGACTAGAAAGGCACACAGCCACAACGGTAACACTAGATCCAACCTTCGAACTTATAATTCCGGCGCACTAAAACACCTATACCCTCCAGAGTTAAATCTGCGATAGCGGGGTATCCTTTAACTCGGCATAAATGCACTACTACTACAGGCTGATGATCTCTGATACAGCCTGATCACAACAACATACAATTACGTTAATAATGTATACAAGGAAAAAGATAGAGCTTAATTAAATCACTGGAATGATTTAATGCAAACAAGAAGAAGGTATAATTAAAGTTACTCTAAACAATAATAAACTGTCACTCCTATATTAAAGAAAGTGAATGAAAGTCCTAAAGCATCGAACAGGAATCTTCTGAAGAAAGTCTGATGCTGCTCTTAAGATGATCGAATCGATTTTGAACTGTTATAAAAAGCAGGAACAAGATATGACAAGGGTAGGGACATACAGTGTTAACTGGCACGGGAATAACGATAAATGCGCAATAGTATTATCTCCAACAACAAAAGAGGTACTTCCTCAGACAACGCAAAAGCCTGCTCGGGTTGTGCAACTCAACAACAACCAAGGATTACAATCAACGTGAATAAAAATGCTGCATACATAACATAAGAGTTTATAATCCTAATCGGGTGTCTGCTAGGCGAATAAAGTCTAGCTGGGATGTCGTAGGCTAGGAAACAATGGCTGAGCAAGCGGCTCGTAGCCTAGCGAGGTCCTTAAGACTGTACGGCCAAATTACGTTAAATGACGGGGTGCTCTCTTGAGAGATCTAGATCGCTAGTATCTGGTTCTCTCCTGGCGACCCTCTCAAAGTCAAAGCAAAACGAGTTAGCACAGTGTTGGGTGGCAGAGGCAAAAGCCCTCACTCGCACCACAGTGCTAAACTCACAAGGTACACAGTCAGAAAGACAACCTAGGCTTCCCACGTATCTGTTGCGATTGTACAAGTTCAACAAAACCTGGTACACATCGGAAATCACAACATCAATAGCCTTACCCCAGTCTAGCATTAAATAGCCCAGCAGACAACCAAGAAATAGGTAGGGAGACACCGCGAGTGTGTCGAACCTCTACAGACAAAATGTTAACCCCTCCAAAATGTCTAACTAAACATGGAATATCTGAGAGCTTCAGCATATAATACGATGGCCGATATATGAAATCGTGCAGAACCAAAGGGGAGTTATGATGTTAAATAGATTGGAAGAATGAGAGGTAAGAAGTTGAGAGAGAGAGAAAGTGTTCTATAGGTAGAAGTCGGGGACAGGTGGCAAGGGAGGTGTGAAGGGTATGCTGGTCAGGCAAGCTCTGAGGAAGGTAGCTCCTCGGGAACCTCAGGATCACACAAAGGCATGGTGGTCGGCCAATCACAGGCCGATACGTCACAAGGCAGCAGGCCTCCAGAAGGCGCCAGGAACCACAAGCCAATCAAAACCGAGAGAAAGACCACGTGGGCGAGCAACTCCTCCAGGAGGGAGGAGGGAGGAGGAAATCAACACTCACTGCCCCCATGCCGCTCGCTCGCTCTCTCTCTCTCAACTTCACTACAATGCATCTTATGTTCTACTCATGATACAAAATGCTTCCCGTTGTCACAGATGAAAATAAAGACGGGACTGTCTGTAACAACACGAACACTATGAAAGAAAGAACAACATTCTCTGATAACTGTAGCGCTTTTCACTGCCCTGGCGAGCGCTAGTGGCTACCGGGAGGCAATTCTGCCAAAGCTGGTAGGCGTCACACTGTACAGAGTTCGAGAATTCTTCACTGGCGAGCAGTTGGCCGTAATATATAAAAGTCATGTGCGTTCTCAGATGGATTACTGTTCACCTCTGTGGAGTGGAAGTGGAGTGGTTGCATTGAGGCAGTTGGACAAAATTCAAAATAAAGCTATTAGATTAATCAATAACCCTGCAATCACACAGGACCTTCCTACATTATCCATACGAAGAAACGTTGCATCCCTTGCATTATTCTACAGATATTTTCACAGCAATTGTTCCGAAAAACTTGCTTCAATTGTGCCGCCTCTCCACATCTTTCCCCGTAGAACTAGGGCAGCTGAGAGCGCCCATGAATTTACACTTTCTCCTCCACAATGCAGAACTTCTGTTTATCAAAATTCATTTATCCCCAGAACTACTACTCTTTGGAATTCACTTCCCTCGAGTTGCTTTCCACAAACTTACAATCTACAACAGTTTAAATCCAGTTGTTACAAAAAATTTATGAATGGAGGATGCCTTTAGGTACATGGATCTTTTTGTTTTATCTGTGTTTTTCCTTCCTCCGTTCATTGTCTCTTAAAAAAAAAAAAAAAAAAAAAAAAAAATCACTATCAATCAAGTAAAACATATGTGTGTGTGTGTGTGTGTGTGTGTGTGTGTGTGTGTGTGTGTATGTGCAAGTGTGTGCATGTTAGTGTAATAATAATAATACTTGGTTTATTGTTTACCTGCAGCAGTGAGGCTAAAAATCTATAGAGCTTTTTCTTGATCTAGGTAAGTACAATGCTTATTCTACTTCAAATATGAGGTCAAATGGGACCTTTGGCGATCAAAATAGTGCCTAGGGTCCGACAACAGTACATACGTAAATATACTGGTGGAACAATGTGTAGGTTAGGTAGGGACCACGCTACCAGCCTTCTCCATTGGGATAGCTAAACAAAACTTTTCGGATTCTGGGAGACTTGAATCCTTAACGCCAACCTTAAGCACATGGAGCATTAGACCAATAAACCATTCCAATCTGTATATATATACTGTATATGAGAGAGAGAGAGAGAGAGAGAGAGAGAGAGTAGCTTTCTGTGGTCGAGTAAATTCAATGCAAGCAATTACTGGAAAAGCACTAGGAAAACAAAAAAAGGCTATCTTCGACAGCAAGTAGTTTAAGCACGCCAAGACAGGGCATACCGGTACTTGTTTTTACTTGTGCAGTCGGCCAAATAAGTAATGTCGCGGCAGAGAGTATAGTGCGATCAATAATTGGTATCAGAACTATCTAGCCATTAATTCATCATTTCGAGGGAGATATACAAACATGTTCCTATCATTAGGCTGCACACCCTATTCAACATTTGACAGACATTAATACAGCACACAGCGCGCAATACCTAGTGATAGCGGAGACACAACTTTTTTGGCCAACCATGTACAGTCACGCTAATAAGTGATGGCTCGGCACCAATTATGTTTTGATCAATAATTGGTATCGGCAATATTTACACATGATTTCTGCTTTTTGAGTGAGATATACAAACAGGTTCCTACACTAATCCACCCTATTCAACATCTGCCAGACATTAATACAGCACAGAGCAAACTCAACCTAATGACAGCTGGAACATGACTTATTAGCGCGACCGTACAGTCAGTCCTTTACAAAAACTCGTGGACCCCCTATGTAGTTCTGTATGTAATAATAACTATACTCTGTCTCTTTTCAACTGACGGTAAATTGCAAAGTTCCCACCAAGATTTCTCAGTTAGTTTGAAGAATGTGTGGTGAAATATGGTGCTAATTATATATCATTGGCATTAATAGGATGCAGAGACATAGTAGTTTCATACTTTTTCCATTAAGTATCGAGAAGTTTACTGGATGGAATTCGCTTTTTAAAATAAATAGTATATATGCTTTTGTTTTTTTATGTATAGACAATTATATTCATTCATTCGTTTCCAGATATATACTTCCATAATTAGAAATAGGTGAGGTCCACGAATTGTTATGAGTGACTGTACCTCATACCGTACACAAACTGCTCCCCAGACCACGTTTTTAGTTTAACACTCTCTGGCCCAACGTCTTGGGGGCTTATTCTTAATATCTATATTATTAAATCAGTTCGTGTGTCTGTTTGTCTGTCTGTGCGTTCTTAATAGGCGGCCGCAGTTTTAGACCTGGGGAGCTGAAACTTTGCATGTCGGTGTTAATTGACCTGGGTCAGGTCATAGTGAGGGCGAGGCCACGATAGGAGGTCGTTTCGAGGCCGAAATTGAAAAAAAAAAAAAAAAAATGGCCGTTTGGGGTAGGAGGCCTCCGATCGAAAAGGTGTATGGAATGAAAGCTGTTCGCAGCCCCCCAAAATGGGGATACGAATGAGGTCAGATCCAAAATCTGAGGTCATTTAGCGGCCGAAATCGAGGTCGCCGTTTAATGAGGCACAGGGAGGTCGAGGCCGGTGATTATGGTAGTAGTAGTATTGTGATGATTGTGGTAGTAGTGATTGATGATGGTGATTATGGTAGTAGTAGTGGTGGTAGATGTTTCATGTGTTCATAAATAAATGGTAGAATTTAAACCCGGGCAACGCCAGGTACCCCTGCTAGTATTATTTAATTTGGTAGAGCGTTCGCCTGCTAACCGTGAGGTTGACAGTTCGAGCCTCGGGCCAGCCAGTGTGTTATTGGCAGACGTCAGTGCTGTTGGTGAACGGTGCAGTCTAGCAATCTGTGGCAACTATTCACTAAGTCCCTGATTCATCAGGGCACCCTAGCCTTGCTATTCAGCAGGGAGTGTATGGTGGTAAAAACTGCATCATTTAGGATTTTGCCTGCTTTTACCAATTTCGAGCAATTTATTTTAGTTTGTCCCTTAGACTAACAAAATCGCCTTTCCAGACTTCCCTCAAACTAAAAATTGCCTACTCAGACCCCCCTCTACCTAAATTTTAACATCTTTCGATAAACGAGTGTCCCGGCCGAAGGCAAAATTTTGTAAAGTTCCAAGCTCGCTATCGCTCGCCCAGAAAACAAATCGACACCTGAATGGGGTGCAGCGTCTTACCATTACCATACTAATGATGTGAAATGTCTTTACATCTTCAACTAATGGAGCAAAACAGGGAAGGTCCAAAAAGATCCCCCTCTGACCAAATAATATATGGTTAACTCCTTCACCACCATTACGTAATTTTAATCGTATTCTGGTTACCATTAGACGATATTCTTTACTTTATAATCTACCTCCAAGACTAAAATGGTTAAAAACTATCTTAACTATCTTAACACATTACGAGCAGGTGGGTCGGTAACTTCTATTACCCGTCATGCGGGTGGTTTTACCCTAAATGGGGTTGTTTCCATGCTCTTTTTCATGCATAAACAAGACCCAGAGCGTAACATACAAGTATCTATCCCTGAAAGGGCGTAAACAGAGCTTTCCAATGACACCCGAACCATCCTTCTACGACCACTGGTTCTCTTGCAACGATCGTGCAACACGAGTGCAAAAACCCTAAAATAAGGTAATTTCCTTACATAATTCCCTGTGTAGCGAGTGAGAGAGGGTGGAGGAGGGTGTAATAAATTTCAGTCGACCCACGGCGGTGGTGGCGAGTGGTCAGGAGGGAATCTATGCTCCTCGCACCGCTCAGCTCTCTCTCAGAGCACATTACGTGCTCAAAATTGCACTCGACATCTGTCGAGGCCCGCATATGGGCACGTTTTCTTTAACTCGACATATGTTGCACGCCGATGGTTAAGGGTTAATAAACCCTCTTCATAACACAGGTCCTTCTTAAACTACATAAAATCATCAATGTTTAGCCAGAATGAAATACAAAAATGCCCCATGGTGCTGAAGGGGTTAAGAGTGTACAGGTATTACTGTCGCCAACTGTACATTACCTACAAGATGCTGCGTACACCTTATCACCTCGCAATCAACCTTACCTGTGGGGGAGATACAAATTAGAGTTAGTATGGTATGTTATTATATTTAATTAACTGTCCAAGATATATTCCTGGCTTTACTATAAGTCTGTATATAAGTAGACAGTAGAGTTGGTATTAATATGGTATTTTTATTTAGTTTGCAGATTATTTGTATTTAGTATTTAGTTAGTACCCGGTATTGAATTATCTGTCTACAATATGCAGGTATATTTGCCTTTACCATCAATTTGTAAGATAAGATAGAAACTACAGTTAGTAGGGTATCTTCTTTTGTTTACTCTGTTTGTATATAAGATAGCAAGCAGAGTTAGTATTGTATCTTATGCTACTTAATGATCTGTACAGAATATAGCTTTCTTTTTTATCAGTCTGTATATTATAAGATAGAAAGTAGAGTTAGGCCTAATATGGTATAACATTTTATCTAATTATCTGTCTACAATATATGCCTGTCTTTACTATCAGGCAGTATACATCTATCTTATAATTATCTGCCTATTTATCAATTTATCTTCAACATCAGTACTAACTTATAATTATTCGTCGATCTATTCAATGTATATATATCTCACGTCATCTCTCTCTCTCTCTCTCTCTCTCTCTCTCTCAAACAACACAATATAAACAAGAACCAAGCTCAAATATTTAATACTAGTTATAAAAAAAAAAAAAAAAAAAAAATCTTCCAACGTAAACACCCTAGTTGCAATTAGGAGAGTAACAATCAACGCTACGCTACATAATTACCATCATTATAAAACACTCCGATAAAAACAATTTACTTCCTTAATTGGAATAATTACAAGGTCATTAAAAAGAGCAGTATATAAAAGAGAAGAAAAAATAATAACAAATTCTTAATACCGGTAATCATAATATACCACTAGTTAAAACGGCTTCTCAGAAGCTGGGTGTGCTCAACCGCCTCAAGGGGTTCTTTACCCCTGCTCAGTTTCTTGCTCTGTACAGGGGCACAGTGCGTCCTTGTATTGAGTATTGTTCGCATGAGTGGGGAGGATCCTCTCACACAGTAATTCTAGACAACGTAGAAAAGAAAGCCTTTCGTATCATTAACTCCTGTCCACTCACTGACTCTCTGTAATCTCTCTCTCTTCGCCGCAATGTTGCATCTCTCTCACTAAGCCTATTCTATCGCTATTACAATAATCAGTGTTCCTCAGAGCTCTCTCAGTGCATACCACATTCTCTACGTAGGGTACGTAGTACCCGTCTTGTAACACAATCACCCCTACTCTGTGCAACTCTGCAACTCAAGAGTGAAACGATACTCTCAATATTTCTTCTATTCAACAGCTGAGCTCCCTGAATCCATCTTTCCCTCATCCTATGACTTAAATTGCTTCAAACTCCGTGTGTTTAGACATTTTGGCTCCAACATTCCTTGATTTTGGCCCTGTCACTCTTTCAACTCTGGGGGAGGCACTCGTCACAGGCAGTTTTGCCTTTTGTCCACATAGAAAAAAAAAAGAACCTTTCCAATAACTGTTTCATGAATGAAGATTATAAAACTGCAGTATATAATATAACTGGTAAAGGAAGTCAAAGTATTACAGCTTCATATATATTTATTATGGGTACAAACGGCTATCTTTGGTGGTAGAGCATCCACGGCTGAACCCCAAGTCTTGAGAAGAGTGGCTGTAATGGGCCCGATACAGCTCAATTGTCTATGTGGCGACCGAGGTTTATTGAACAGCCAGAACCAGTCATCCTCCGAGTCTGAAGTAGGTGGAATCAGAGTACCCGAGTGTAGTTGAAGCTCTGATTTGGTAGGGTCGGTTTCGTCGCATTCGGGTGATGATGGTTTGGGCTCTGTAGATGGACTAAATGCTGAAGGTGCCGGTGGTACACAAAACACTATGACTAGTTGTACAGAAAATCGTTTGACGGTTGCCAGTATCAAAAGAAGCAACAGGTGTGCCAGTGGTTCACAGAACATTAATTTTATTTTATATACTCAGGCCCAATCCCCACTTGTCCCCCCCCCCCCCCATCTTTTCTTTCTTTGTTGTTGTTGTTGTTGTGTTTTTTTTTTTTTTTTTTTTTCTTTTTTTTTTTTGGGGGGGGGGGGGAGACTCAATACAGAGCCAGAACAGGGACAACACAACAGAAAACAATGAACACACACAAAACAAAATACAAATACACACACATCCACATCACAAAGCATTAATACCAGTTGTAAACAAAGCTTTTTGATTACTGCAGTGACAGTAGCAGTGGCAGGGAAATGCCATGCTACATATTTACTCTGGCGTTTTCCACGACTCGATGCTCCATGATGGTATCAAGGAGTCACATAGGTACTGTTGATGTTGTTGGGGCTAGTTCATTTCGTTCCATAACAATATGCACAAAGGTAATATATTTTTTATTAATTTCACCACAATACCAAACAGCTCCAATGAAATTAATGAAAGCATATAATGATGTGATCCACCAGGATTCGAACCCGGGTTATCACACACAGATTTTTAGACACCTTAACCATTACACCACCAAGACGGTTAAAGTAGACATTTTGGGGCCCTGGTTCTCCTACCCAGCATATTAGAACAAGATATAATTAATGACAAAGAAATATCAATTCATTCTGCTTTTACAAACAATACATTTTAGGATTTATTGGTTTCCCTTCAGCCTGCTAATCTATCCAACCGGGCAGGTGTTTCATCCAGGCATTAAGCTAATTGCAGGTCATTTATTGATTTTGTTTAATGGCACATCATTAATATTCGGCGTGAAAGCTATGTACTGTATATAAACCGTTTATACTCTCTCTCTCTCTCTTTCCCTCTATCTCTCTCTGTCCCTCTATCTCTCTCTCTTGTGTTTTTCCTCTCTCTCTCTCTACGTGCGAACGAATGTGTAAATAACAAGCACTACAAAATAATAATGATGAAACTAAGGCCATACTTTTTCTTTCAAATATATAAAACACACACACACACACACACATATACAGTACATGTATATTCGTAAGCGCCAGTAAAGTGACACCTATTTCAATAATGGGTAGCCTATTTGTTTCTGAATACCCTTCTCCCTCATGTTTATCCCAATTATTAGTAATAACATTTTAAGACGTTTACCCATAATAGTAATTAAATTTTTAATAGTAATTTAATAGTAATTAATAGTAATTTTAATAGTAATAGTAATAGTAATTTAATAGTAATTACATTACTCATGATAGTATGGCTATTCTAAGACCTTTTTCCCCATTCTTTGTCAATTTAACGACCTTTCATGCCATTAAGGTGTCAATTATTTCTTGGCGAGCGATAGCGAGCCTGCAATTTAGTAGGAACCGGCCTTTGGCAGGGTAATTTTCTACCAAAATATGCACACATTTATGTCAAAGGGGTGTCTTTGGGGGGTATTTGTAATAACTTTATAGAAGTCTAGGGAGGAAATAAAAAAAATATATATATAATAATAATAATAATAATAATAATAATAATAATAATAATATTAATGTGGCCTAGAGTCTATGGTGATAATCCCACCATTAATAGGATAACTCTCGTCAACACAAACACCTTCACTACGCTCACCTACAGTCGGCTACACCAATATAGTTCCACCTAGTTCAATTGACCACTTGCGAGTTTCTGGCTATAAGGAAGTTGGGGCCGTAAACATCGGTATTAAACAGAAATACAATGATAAAGTAGATGTCTAATGGATAAAACGTATGTTGTGTTGAATTTAGTTGTATGTATTTATAAATGTACTACAACCACATTTTAGCTGGTAATTCTGCTAAATATCAATGTAAACAACTCCAACTTCCTTATAGCCAGAAACTCGCAAGTGGTCAATTAAGGGGATGTGTTTTTATGTATATAAATATTGTTCTATTACCGTATATAATATTCAGTCTCGAGTCGGCCACCCCCAGAATAAAAAAATAAACAAAAATAAAAATAGAAAAAGTGAGGAATGGGCCTGAGTAAATAGATAGATAGATAGATATATAGATAGATAGATAGATAGATATATTACATTATTCATTTTGCTACTTAGACCTTCATCAAACTTACAAAAAATACTCTCCGAACCCTCTTCGATTTTTTTTTCAGGTAGAAAAATTTCGCGGCCGATGGCCGATTCCTCCTAAATTGCGGGCTCGCTTTCGCTCGCCGGGAAAAAAAATCAATACCTAAAAGGTTTTAAAATAGACAAATCAATGCGGCGAGAGATCTTAAATCGCCAAACTAATGGGACGAACGTCTTAAAATGTCAAAACTAATGGGGCTGAACATGAGGGAGAAGGGAGTCAAAAAAAAAAACTCTAAATATTAGTTAGAACCAGTGAGTCAAGTGGCAAATTAGGGGTCCTTTCTCAGCTTAAAAACATCGTCTAGTTTTAGCCCGAAAAAAATAAATAACGCCATCGGATTAAGGGAACCCACCTCGTATTTGTGTTTTTTCTCTCTCTCTGGGTTGTATCCATTCGGCCCCATGCAGCCTACTGTTTTAAGACACTTATCCCCATCCAAGTGTTGATTTTGTCATGCCGAGCGGTAGCGAGCCAGCATAATTTAAAAAAAAAATGACAGCAGGCTAAAGTTGTACATTTTTCGATAGAAACATTTCTCCGGCGAAGCCGGATTTCTCCATAAATGCTGGCTCGCTATCGCTCGCCAGGAAGAAATCGACACCTGAATGGGGATAAACGTCTTAAAACAGTAGGCTGAATGGAACCAAATGGATACAACCCAGAGAAAAAGAGAAAAGGAGAGAAAAAAGCAGGTCACCCCCCTTAAAGGATTAATAATTATTCATCTTTATAGCACATAATTTCCCCCCGTGATAAAATGACTGGCATATATTGATCCGCGCATTTAACGGCTCTGTAATTATGGGGCGTGCAAACCATTAAGGTTATATCCTTCACTTTTTGGTCGAGTTTTTAATTTATTTATTATTTTTCTAGTTTCCTCGCTAGACCTCCATCAAGCTTAAAAAGACGCTCCCTAGACCTCCTTTCAAGACAAATTTGTACATTTTTCGGTAGAAAAATTTCGCGGCCAAAGGCCGGTTCCTCTTAAATTACAGGCTCGCTTTCGCTCGCCAGGAAAAAATCGACACCTAAATGGCAGGAAAGGTCTTAAAATTGACAGAAATGGGGCGAAGGTTCATAAAATCGCCAAAATAATGGGGCTAAAGATGAGGGAGAAGGTGGTCTAGAAAAGCGCCTTATCTCCCCTTACGGGTGGATGGGCGTATATAGTTGCTCATTTATGTATCTTATTGCTATTTTATTAGTTTCTTCCCTAGACCTCCGTCAAGCTTTAAAAAACATCCGCCCAAGATCCTCCTTCATGATTAATTTGTAATTTTTTCGATTGAGAAATGTCTCGGCCGAAGGTCGAATATTATAATAATCCCAATATTATATATAACACAATTACGGTACACTAAAAAGTCCCAATAATATAGGCAACACATAAGCTCATCTCAATAATATAGCTAACAAACATGCTCAGAAAATCCCAATAATGTAACTAAAAGATATGTTAAAAAATCCCAATAATATACCGGTAGCTAAAAGATATGCTAAATAAATCCCAATAATATAGCTAAAAGATATGCTAAATAAATCCCAATAATATAGCTAAAAGATATGCTAAATAAATCCCAATAATATAGCTAAAAGATATGCTAAATAAATCCCAATAATATAGCTAAAAGATATGCTAAATAAATCCCAATAATATAGCTAAAAGATATGCTAAATAAATCCCAATAATATAGCTAAAAGATATGCTAAATAAATCCCAATAATATAGCTAAAAGATATGCTAAATAAATCCCAATAATATAGCTAAAAGATATGCTAAATAAATCCCAATAATATAGCTAAAAGATATGCTAAATAAATCCCAATAATATAGCTAAAAGATATGCTAAATAAATCCCAATAATATAGCTAAAAGATATGCTAAATAAATCCCAATAATATAGCTAACAGATATGCTAAATAAATCCCAATAATATAGCTAACAGATATGCTAAATAAATCCCAATAATATAGCTAAATGATATGCTAAATAAATCCCAATAATATACCGGGTAGCTAACTGATATGCTAAATAAAACTCGCTATAATATAGCTAACAAATATGCTAAAGAAATCCCAATAAAAAGGCTAACACATAATTGTTTTGTTTTTTATATAAATATACCCCGTATATACAGTATATATATATATATTAAGTATATATCACAAATACACGTGAGCCACTAAATATTTCTAATCTCTCAGTACGAGTGGTGTATTTGATTAAAGCGTTGGCTATCGTCCTGACGGTCGTCGGTTCGAACCCCACTGAGAGATTAGAAACATCTATATATATATATATATATATATATATATATATATATATATATACATAAAATACCGGTAAATAGGCCAAAATAAATAAAATAAGACAGTAATGCCGGCTCACACACATTACAGGGGGTGCATTAATACGGCTCAAAAATACAATAGATGTTTTTGCCGTGTAGACCATTACCGCGATTATGAAGAGGCGGTGAGTGAGAGAGTGGAAGCCAGCCACACGGTACATCAAACAGTAACGAGAGAGAGAGAGTGTGTGTGTGTGTGTGTGTGTGTGTGTGTGTGTGTGTGTGTGTGTGTGTGTGTGTGTGTGTGTGTGTGTGTTACGGTACATACGGTTACATAGAAAGAGAGAGAGAGTGAGTGAGTGAGTGAGTGAGTGAGTGAGTGAGTGAGTGAGTGAGTGAGTGAGTGAGTGTGTGTGTGTGTGTGTGTGTGTGTGTGTGTGTGTGTGTGTGTGTGTGTGTGTGTGAGAGTGAGTGAGTGTTACATACGGTTACACAGATACACAGACTCTGCTGTACCAACTGGGCAGTCCGGTCTTAAATATAATAAAAGTATAGGCTCCTGTATGGCTATGGTTTCTGACCTACCTATAATGAATGGACTGTGGTACTTTGGCTCACGAAGGTCAATACTATCCCTAGTCATGGCCTTTGGTCACTTTAAATATCCCTTTCATACCTTCTTTAAATACATACGGTACATAAATACAAAAATAAATAATTATATATATATATATATATATATATATATATATATATATATATATATATACTGGATATGTAATATACGTTCGTCTAGATACCCGTATTCAAACGGGAAATACAATCCCCCCCAAACAAACCTATATTGGAAAACACTCTATGAATCCGGAAACAACGGTTCCTGCAGTTCGTTAGTCCGGGTGTAGCAGATGATATGACAAGTAAAGGGGGTACCGGGTATCGGTATCACACTACAACTTTTAGCCTTAACTCCTGATCTGCACATTTATTCCAGCAATAATTTGAGATTAGTTCGAGCAACTAGACTGGAGGTAGATATATTTGCCCTGGTATGAGCGACTAGACAAATATGGTGATGCCCGATTATTACAATAAATATAATTTTTGTTCCCCTATATTATTTTTAAGGGAGCCCACCTCGCTTTTTTTCTCTTTCTCTCCCTCTCTCTTTGGCTTGTATCCATTCAGCCCCATTCAGCCTACTGTTTTAAGACGTTTACCCCCGTCCAGGTGTCAATATTTTCCTTGCGAGCGGTAGCGAGCCAGCATATATATATATATATATATTTTTGTTTACAGCAAGCTAAATTTGTACATTTGTTGATAGAAAAATGTCTCCGGCGAAACCGAATTTTTCCATAAAATGCTGGCTCGCTATCGCTCGCCAGGAAGATATCGACACCTGGATGGGGATAAACGTCTTAAAACAGTTGGCTGAATGGGGCCGAATGGATACAAGCCAGGGAAAGAGAAAAGGAGAGAAAGATAATACAAAAAAAACGGTAACCCCCCCCCCCTTAAGTAATTTAAGTCAACTTCCAAATATAATGTAACCTTGAAGGATATACAATATAACAACAGCCACAACAACCAATGTTCCGTGGTCTGTTGCAGTTAGCCTGTCTGACTTCACTCGTAATAACCCTTTCAGTACTGGTCACGTCATTTTCATTGGATTTCCGCTATATTGCGACGATTTTATTAAGCTTGGAAACGATATATGGTAGCTACAAGGATTAAGCGAGCTAGTCTGACACCTTGTAATGGGTAGACGTCCTTCCCAAACTGAATAAAATAGTTTCATAATTGCCAGGATATATTAAAAAGGACGTCACCGGTACTAAAGGGGTTAACAGCGAGATAGGTTAGATCTCCAGCCACACAAACGATTGCTTGTAACTCTTGGGTGGTTTTTATGTAGGGTCAACACTGCTAGGAATATTGTGGGAAGGAATTGTTCGTGTGTGTGTGTGTGTGTGTGTGTGTGTGTAGTTCTCTATTTTGGCATGAATTTTTCCTATTTTGCCGTGCCTCTCTCTATTCTAACATTCCCCTTTTCTGTTTTCGTGAGTTCTTCCATTAATTTATCTTCAAGAAAGTCACCAATGACTTCGCCTCCCCCCCCCCCTCTCTCTCTCTCTCTCTCTCTCTCTCTCTCTCTCTCTCTCTCTCTCCTTAGAAGCCATTTTTCCTTTCCTCACCGCTCTTGTTCTATAATTTCCTTCATTTACTTACATTTTATAATTCATTGTTTTTCAGTTGGCTTCCTTTACTCCTTTACGGGGGGTGACCTGTTTTTGTTGTCCTTTTCTATCTTTCTTTGGCTTGTATCCATTACGCCCCATTCAGCCTACTGTTTTAAGACGTTTATCCCCATTCAGGTGTCAATTTTGTACTGGTGAGCGGTAGCGAGCCAGCAAATTTTTTGTTTTTGTTTGACAGCAGGCTAAATTTGTACATTTTTCGATAGAAAAATGTCTCCGGCGAAGCCGGATTTCTTCATATAATGCTGGCTCGCTATCGCTCGCCAGGAAGAAATCGACACCTAGATGGGGATAAACGTCTTAAAATAGTTGGCTGAATGGGGCCGAATGGATACAAGCCAGAGAAAGAGAGAAAAGGACAGAAATAACAAAAAAGCAGGTCACCCCCCTTAATCGCTTTAATTCAGTTTCTTGTTTCTTTTTATATTTTTCATGTTCCCTTCATTTATTCATAATTTGCCATCGATTTTCTTCATTGCCTCTGCTTCATCGAATATTTAATTTCCTTCATCTTCAGAACTTCCAACAATTCCTTACTTTTCTTCCACTCTCTGCCCCCCCCCTCTCTCTCTCTCTCTCCTATCTTCTCCCCCTCTCTCTCTCTCTCTCTCTCTCTCTCTCTCTCTCTCTCTCTCTCTCTCTCTCTCTCCAACACTACCAACAAAAATAATAATGTACCTCGTTATCAGCCTCATCCACCACCACCACCATCTCCTCCACCACCACCACCATCACCATCTCATCCTCCACCACCACCGCTATCACCACCACCATCTCCTCCTCCACCACCACCGCCATCACCACCACCACCAGCATCTACTCCTCCACCACCACCACCACCACCGCCATCTCCACCACCACCGCCATCTCCTCCACCACCACCACCGCCATCACCACCATCTCCACCACCACCGCCATCATCACCACCACCATCTCCTCCTCCACCACCACCGCCATCACCACCACCACCATCTCCTCCTCCACCACCATCTCCTCCTCCACCACCATCACCATCTTCTCCACCACCACCATCTCCACCACCACCGCCATCTCCTCCTCCACAATCACCGCCATCATCACTATCTCTCCTCCACGGACATTAGTTCCAGGGCAGTAGTTCCCTTTCCAATGTTCCCTTACCCACTCTAAACCACTGTTTGGACACTTGATCCTCAGTGTTTTGGAGGACAAGCAGCCTAGAAGGGTCACTAGACCGGTTGTTGCTTGATTTCCTTTGTACCACCACCATCTCCTCCTCCACTTCTCTCCCTCCACCAACTTACAATCTCCCCAAAGGATAATCCATTAAAGTATCTCCAGAGTCTCCAAGTGGAAGGGTCTCTCTCTAAACTCTCTGTTACCATGGCCACACTACAAACTAACTACACACCCTTTTCTTATCCACCCACCAAGTAGGGAGGGAAGGGCGGAGAGGAGGAGTAGGAGGAGTGAGAGGGAGGAAGAGGTCAATTGCCGACTTGCGAGTTTCGTTCTATAAGGAAGTTAGAGTTGTAGACATCGATATTTAGCCGAATTACGAGCTGAAATACGGTCGTAGTACTTTCATAATTACATAAAACCCAATTCAACATACCCTTTAGCCATCAGAAACCTACATTATTATTGTATTTCTGTTTAATATCGATGTTTAAGGCTCCAACTTCCTTATAGCCTGAAACTCGCAAGAAGTCAATTGCAGACGCCCAAAAGCCTCCAGTGAGACAATGACAAACAAATGCTGCGGATTGTCAGTCGGGAGAAGAAGGAATGATAAGAGGAGGAGGAAGAGAGAAGAGAAGGAGGAGGAAGAGAGAAGAGAAGGAGGACGAAGAGAGAAAGAGAAGGAGGAGGAAGAGAGAAGAGAAGAAGGAAGAAGAGAAGGAGGAAGAAGAGAGAAGATAAGGAGGAAGAAGAGAGAAAAGACGGAGGACGAAGAGAGAAAGAGGAGGAAGAGAGAAAGAGAAGAAGGAGGAAAAGAGAAGAGAAGGAGGAGGAAGAGATAAGAGGAGGAAGAATAGAGAAGAAAAGGAGGACGAAGAGAGAAAGAGAAAGAGGAGGAAGAGAGAAGAAAAGGAGGAGGAAGAGAGAAAGAGAAAGAGGAGGAAGAGAGAAGAGAAGGAGGAAGGAAGGTAGAGGATGAGGAGAGAAGAGAAGGAGGAAGGAAGGTAGAGGAGGAGGAGGGAAGAGATAAGAGAAGAAAGAAGAAAGGTAGGAGGAGGGGAGAGGCAAGAGAAGGAGGAGGAAGGTAGAGGAGGAGGGAGAGAGAAGTGAAGTAGAAGGAAGGAAAGGAGGAGGGAGAGAGAAGTGACGGAGGAAGTAAAGGAGGAGCAGGAAGAGAGAAGAGAAGAAGGAGGAAGGAAGAAAGAAGAAGGAGGAAGGAAGAGGAGAGGGTAACACATCAATCACCTACAGTTGATAGTTGAACTGAGAAGGAAAGTATCTTGCCAAGTATATGTTTTTACTGAATTTGCCATTTAGCAGACCTGAACATTATACAGTATTGAGAGAGCTTCTTTCACTTTACAAGACAAGAAACACAGTGCAAAACTGCAACATTTCTTATTTGCATCATTTTGTATTGCAAGCAGTTGGCCATTTACAAGGGTGACAAAATACATGCACCACCATAATAACAATTTACCTTCCACACATAATTACATGGCTTGGATCCAGACTAATGTGACCAACTGTACATATACTGTGTATACAGTACATAGGTAGTGAAAAATAGTGTATAATATATATATATATATATATATATATATATATATATATATATATATATATATGCCAAAATATGGTGGTGGGTTAAATTATGTGAGGGCACGTAGTTCTCTTTGGGTGATAATAGACGCGTGACCCAGCATAGTCTTATTAGTAGGTGGGTGGGTGGGGGTGAGAGAGAATGTTTGGCGTGTGTGTGTGTGTGTGATGAGGGGTGTGGTGGGGTATGTGTTGTGTGGGGTGGTGGTGGTGGTGTGTGCGTGTGAGAGTGAGTGAGTGAGTGATAGATAGATAGATATAGGTAGCTAGATAGATAGGGGGGGGGGGGGGGCAGTATGCTTTCCGATTAGTTTGGTTATCAATGCTCCCAGGTATGCTCCTTACACCTGGTTATACTCGCGGTGTTGGAGGGTGGCCATAATGTGTGCATGGTTACCTGGTTACTGCTGAATAGAAACACAAAACATAGATATGCTCTCTCTCTCTCTCGCTCGCTCGCTCTCTCTCTCTCTCTCTCTCTCTCACATACTCAGACAATCTCTCTCTCATATATATATATATATATACTGTCAAATTGTCATCTGCCAATACCTGGTACAGTACCTCCTTCCCTGAAAGAAATTCAAACAACACAGGTTATCATTTTTATTTCTGTGTTATTTTTCATTTTCCTCTCCAGCTTTCGTGTGTAGTTATAGTTTACATTGTGTATCAATATGTGTCTATTGTTTTCTTAACGCCTTCATTCTTTTGCAGTTTTATTTACTTAACCCTTTCACGCATTTATAACGCAGAGGTTGCCAGAATAGCAATAAGAAATAGAGTTCTCTCACTCTTATAATTACCTCTCCAAAATTAGTTTTCTGCCCACAGCTAACTCAAAGACAACTGCAGAGGTTGACGTACCTAAACTAAAGGTTTCTAAATACCCCTGATGGTAACAGGCTTTAAAGTATCCCCAATAGGCTCAAAATCGCGTCATATGCGTGAAAGGGTTAACTTGAAATGATATGATTCACCTTAAATGTGAGGTTTGACATTCAGTTAGTTGTTACAAGGTGAGAGTGTTTTCCTTAGTTATTTGACTTTACAGTACTTTACATAAATGCTTGAAATGCTTGAAATGTTTGCAGCAGCAGTAGTAGTAATAGTAGTAGTAGTAGTGTTGTTATTATTTGTTATCATTATTATCATTAGTATTATTATTATTATCATTAGTAGTAGTAGTAGTAGTAGTAGTAGTAGTAGTATTAGGGGTTCGTCCCCTACGGGGAACCCCTATTGTAATCATTAAACCCGGTTTTTCATCCAAATTCTTCTTACGCGCCGGTTTCGACGCAATAACTCCAGAACCTCTTTTTGGATCAGGATCAAACTTTCACAAGAGGTGCGTTTTTGTATTGGGCAACTTTTGATATGCTAAACATCTGGCATGGCGGCCAAACAGGTCCGTGGCAGCCGATTTCCCGAAAAGCTTGACGCCTAAATACCGTCTCTCCCACTCATAGGAAACGACTGGGCTTTGGCATACAGACTCCCCTACTAATGCTCCGCAAATGTTATAGAGAAGGTTTTGCTTTTGCACGTGGGGTTTTTTCCGGCAATCTTGAAAAAACCTCGAATTCCACTTAAAATTCCACATCTTGAAAACTACGCCGATGATCAAAGCTATGCTTGCATAGTTGGGTGAGGCTCGCGATTCCGAACGTTTTGATAACAAAAGAATATAAATGGGTGGAATAGTTTGGCCGCAGCATTGAAAACTGTCTATTCTTAAATGACTTTAAAACCGCATTCGCTACCCACACAAAGTTTACCGTCTACAGTCTATAGGCTTCCACGCATCCCCCAGTTTTGCTTGATAACATAATCTCTGTATTATTCAGATCTATTATTTTTTTTGTATTTAACTCTCCCAAAACAGTTAAGAGTCCCTACGAATTCCAGCAATTATTTAGCCAACCTACCTATACATACCTACCCTACCAAATAATAATGATAATTCAAATTTATTTTTGGTGAATGACAGAGTATTGGCTAAGGTTTTTAACAATTCCTCCCTTTGCCAAATGCTTTGTTTAATAACAATGATATGGACCTTTAAAATTTTGGCAATTTCCTGTGTGACTTACCCTGCCCTTCCTTCCTACCTCCCTCCTCCCTCATATCTATGATGATGATGATGTCTAGCAAATGTATCAACAACCACTCTAGTGAACTTTCGGTATTTAGTTTATTCAGCTTAATACTATTTATCCACATAAAATAGAAACCTATCACGATTTTTGTCTAATACAACCATAGACAGTGATATTACATATTATTTGAACATGATGTCGAATTTAGCAGTTGCTGTTTACCTTGAACAGTAATGACAGAACCGAAAGCTTCTCTTGCCGTGTAGTACTCAAAGAAAGCAGGGTTACTTAAGCCGGCCCATACCGAACTGTTACCAAGTCAGAGATTCAGAGGTAACTTTCACAATGCATTATAACCCTAGACAGACACCAATATACCACTAAATCATACAAATATCACTACAAAAAAAATAGGAAAATATTATATTAATGTCCTAGGTATTTGAAATTATGCAAATGAGTAAAATCCATTATGATAAAATGATAATGGCATTGATTAGTATCTGGTAACAGTGTTGCACTATAATTTTCTGAACGTATGCGAACTTCGGAGTATTTATCCCATTAATATACACATCTATCACTATTTAAATTTAATACAACCATACACAGTGCTATTACATATTATTTGAACATAATATAGGATGGTCTTTCCTTTAACCCTCCTGGCCCGGTTGTCATTTTAAAATGACACCACGAATTAAGGGCAGGAGCCCGGGTGTCATTTTAAAATCTGTAAGCTTGAAAGCCTATTCAGCTTAGTCTGAACGCCGTGCGTCCGACGCATGTAAACAAAGCCGATCGTTACGTCACCGCACCTCCGAAAACAAGAAAGAGAAGACTCGTTTGTTATTGTATGTCTGTATGTCGTTGTTTCAGTAGTGAAAAGATCGTCATATTGCTAACATCGCCTGCAAGTGCTCTCCACTGAAATCGTCATCACAACTGAAAGAGTTGACATAGAGAGCTCTACTCAACGCCAGTCTACAGATTGGAAACCGCACTAAATTTATAGATGCGTGGGAAATTTCTAGCAGTTAAACTAAACAAAAATACGGTAGCCTAGGCCTAGACGTTTTTCGGCCAGATCGCCCGGGTAGCCCACACTGTCATTTTGAGAGCCTGCCCGGGCCAGGAGGGTTAAACCATTTTCTATATCTATTCACGAAAAATATAGGCCTAGCCTAGGCAGCGCTACAGGTAGGTACGAATTTAGCTGTTCGAATTTTGATTGAGAGTGGGATTAGGCCTAGGCCTAGCCTAGGGCTTAACATGGGATACTGTTTGAGGGTTGGGAATAGGCTCAGGCTGCTTTAGGCCTAATTGGGTAAAAATAGTCAAATCGAGACAATTGCACAGCCAACATTGGTGTCCATACTTAGTGTACTCAAACTAGTATGAACAGTCTCGATGTTACGTAATCTGGGTTGATGTAGCGTTACGTATCGTTCCATAGTCTTAAGTTGAACGCTTCCATAACCTTGGTCGAACGTTCCATGATTGGGTAGAATATATTATTCTATAGTTGTATATGGGAAAGTATTGTCGGATTATAATTCCCATATATATATATATATTTGTATTATTTAAGATTGTTTATAAGTATCTCATTGTAAAGAAGATGGGATACATTTTCCATATGTTATGCGCGTGCGCGGTATGTCACGACAGAGACAAACATAACGCGCTCGCTCACTCTCCAACCAACCTCCGTCCCAGCTTTTTTTTTTTTTTTTTTTTTTTTAAGAGACAATGAACGGAGGAAGGAAAAACACAGATAAAACAAAAAGGTCCATGTGCCTAAAGGCATCCTCCATTCATAAAATGTTTGTAACAACTGGATTTAAACATTTGTTGATTGTAAGTTTGTGGAAAGCAATTCGAGGGAAGTGAATTCCAAAGAGTAGTAGCTCTGGGGATAAATGAATTCTGATAAGCAGAAGTTCTGCATTGTGGAGGAGAAAGTGTAAATTCATGGGCGCTCTCAGCTGCCCTAGTTCTACGGGGAAAGATGTGGAGAGGCGGCACAATTGAAGCAAGTTCCTCGGAACAATTGCTGTGAAAATATCTGTAGAATAATGCAAGGGATGCAACGTTTCTTCGTATGGCTAATGTAGGAAGGTCCTGTGTGATTGCAGGGTTATTGATTAATCTAATAGCTTTATTTTGAATTTTGTCCAACTGCCTCAATGCAACCACTCCACTTCCACCCCACAGAGGTGAACAGTAATCCATCTGAGAGCGCACATGACTTTTATATTACGGCCAACTGCTCGTCAGTGAAGAATTCTCGAACTCTGTACAGGAGTCCCAGTTTTTTAGAGGCATTCTTAGCAATGCTTCTAACATAATGTGTCCAGCTCAAGTTAGTAGTTAATGTTACACCGAGAATGTCAATACTAGGGGAAGTGGGAATATTTACATCATTAAAAAATATATGGGAGTCAGTGAGATTCTGTCGGTTAGAAAATTGAATGTACTTGGTTTTCTGTGCATTAAAGGAAACTAGATTCTCTTGTCCCCATTCATTAATTCTAGAAAGGTCCCGGTTCAGAGAAATTGCAGTGTTTATTTTTGAATTTATAAGATCGGGTTGGGTGAAAGAATTGGTAAATGTGAAGGAACTGTGGAGTGTTGAGTCATCTGCGTAGGAATGTATTGGATTATGAGTGGTAGATATGAGATCATTGATATGAATGAGGAACAGAGTTGGGGCCAAAACTGATCCCTGGGGAACACCAGCATTTATTGAGTGAAATTGAGAATAAAGGCCATCTACCATTACACGTATTTTTCTGTTATGAAGATAAGAAGAAATTAGTGGAACTAATGATGCAAGGCCGTAGTGTGACATCTTCGACAATAAGGATTGATGCCAGACTCTATCAAATGCCTTTGATATATCCAGTGCTATTGTATGTGTTTCACCATGTTGGTCTGTAGCTTGGTTGATTTGATGCGTAAGAAGGCAAAGAATGTCTGCAGTTGATCGACATCGTCTAAAACCATATTGCCTATCACTGATTAATTTATTATTCTCCAGATGCTTAATTATGTGATTATTTAATATAATTTCAAAAACTTTGCCAAGAGTGGAAGTTATAGCTATTGGTCTGTAGTTTGATGGATCTGAAGAGGCACCTTTTTTAGGAACTGGATGGATGTTTGCTTCTTTCCAGGGTACTGGGAAGCATGAGGTATGAGTACACAGACGGAAAAATTTTGCCAATACAGGAGCGAGCACCAAGGAGCAATTCTTAAGTACTATTGGAGGAATTTCATCTGGACCAGGAGCCTTATCTACTGAGAGATTCTGCAAAATAGTTTTGACATGTCTGGTGTGGATCTTAAGTGAGGGAATTTCAGGTGAATTAAAATTAAGTACAGGGACATCTTGATTTATTTCATCTAAGGTTGAGTTGGTGGAGAAAATATCTGCAAGAAGGTTAGCTTTACCTCGTGGGTCACTTACAAGATTGCCAGTCGGAGATTTTAATGGTGGAATGGATGAAGCAGTAGTGAAGTTGGATTTGAATGAGTTAAGAGTAGACCAAAATATTTTGTTATCATTTGGATTATTTAGAAGTTTATTTGCCTGCTTATGGAGAAAGTTTGATTTAGTTAGGTTTAATACAGTTTTGGCATGATTTCTGACGTTTCTAAAGTAATTAAAGGCTTCATGTGTTTTTGATCTTGTGTATGAATTGTAGGCTATTGCTTTTTGTTCAGTTACTCTAGCACAATTATGGTCAAACCATTTAGGTGAATTAGATCTTTTACTGTACTTTTGATGAGGAATAAAAGTTTCCATTCCAATTTTTACAAAATTTTGTATGTGGCTCAAGGTGGAGTGTGCATCATCAGAAAAGAAAGAGGTCCAGGGAATATCAATAAAGAAACCTTGAAGACCCTCCCAGTCTGCCCTATCGTAATGCCATTTAGTCACCAAAACAGGTTCAGAGTGGGAAGGTGTGGTAGGTGATAGACAGGTGGCCTGTATCAGACAGTGATCAGAAGATCCAAGTGGGGACCTCACTGTAACATCATAATTTTCTGAATTGGTTGTTAAAAATAAGTCCAGTAGGTGGGAATTATGATTAGGATTATCTGGTACACGGGTGGGTTGGTTGACTAGTTGAATGAGATTAAATGAGTCTGCAAATAGCTCACATTCAAGACCAGCATCATCAGTCCTGGCTGAATGAGTGAGCCATTCAACATTATGGACATTAAAATCACCCAACACAGTGATTTCAGAAGAAGCATTTAAGTTGAGGACACTGAGTTGTGAGGACAGAGAATCAAAAAGACTTTGCTCTGGAGGAGTATTTGGGGAACGGTAGATGCAACATATGTATTTAAATTTACCAGCAGAAATTAATTTGTATATAGAATAATCAAAATAGGGACAATTGAAACTAGTAACCTCCTCTAGGGCAATTTCAGATTTTGCGAAGCAACATACACCACCTTTAGGTCTGAAATTTTGGAGCAGTTGATAACCTGGAAAATTAAATCTAGATGTGTCAGATGTGGATGTTACTTGAGTCTCTGTCAAAAAAAGGAGAGTAGGGGATTCTGCTTGAAGAAATTGGTGTACAGAATTGATGTTAGAGTGAAGTCCCCTTATATTACTAAAGAAATAGCTGTACTGACAAGCAGCTTTGGGACGTTGCAATGCTCTTGACACAGTCGCATGATGACGACCGGGAGGGCCCTGTGTCAATAACCCAACCCTGCCGGGGGTGGATATCCGAGGGACCACCAGGTCCCTTCCTTCTTCCTATAGTTCCTTTACTTCACCAGGTGTTTTCGCTTCACTTTTCATCTCATATTCCATATAGTCACTACATCATCATCTTTGTTAATTAGCACAAACTTAACGTAAATATCTAGCCTATCCTAGCCTCTTTTCATACGCTGTTTACCTTACTAACCACTTCGAGTCATCTAGCCTATTTTCCGCCATCCTCCAATCACCAGCTGAGTTCATCAAAGGGTAAATA
The DNA here is from genome assembly GCA_032716605.1 of Paralithodes platypus. Lineage (NCBI taxonomy): Eukaryota > Metazoa > Arthropoda > Malacostraca > Decapoda > Lithodidae > Paralithodes > Paralithodes platypus. The sequence goes on along the minus strand of CM064521.1, from coordinate 56,229,768 downwards.
TTTCTATATGGTTAATACTTCTTCAAAATCAATAATATACAGTCCACTTATCTAAATTAACCATATAATTGGTCCTTCGAACCTTTCACTAGTTATCCCCCCCCCCCCCATTTTTTGGGGTGTTATTCGGCGGTCGGTAGTTGCCTTGCTTGGAGTGGGGCTGGCCTATCCCTGTTTTTGTCATGAGTCCTACTACGTCCTCCAGGCCCCGGTCTTTTGGCCCCATGGGGCTGTCGGGTTTTTTTTCGTCCGCTCTTTGCTCTGGCCGCCCCAGGTGCCTGACCACCAGTGGGACAGGATGTGGAAACTAGTGGATAGGTCAGGGCTGCGACGGGAGTTTTACCCAGAATGAAAAGTTATAAATCTGATCCAGTACAGTACTCAAAACAATAATTAGCCTACTTTAAATGCTTTTTCGGGCTCATTAAATTATATTAAAACTACTTTAGCCCTAGAAAATATTGCACAATTGGCACGGCATTAAGATTAAATTCATCCATACTGTACTGTATTTTAAATTTAATCTAGATTTAATTTAAATCTAGATCAAAATTATACTGAAAAATAACTTCTTTAAAATTTAAAAGTTATTCATTCACATATCTTTCTAAATTCTACTCTCGTCGTGTGCCCTGAAGGCAGGGTAATATGATAGCTGATAGGCTGAGTGTGTTAATCCAACTCAAAACATTTTTCCTTGTGACTTCTTGAGATGAACTTTTCTTGTGTACAATTTTCACATTTATTAAATTTAATAATATAAAATTAGCGGTACCCATTGAATTTAGCCTGTTTAAATTACCCTATAGGCTCTCTCTCTTAAAATTCTTGAATTTATTATAACTTTAAACGGTACCTCTCTTTTTTGACATCTGGAGACTTTTGGCCTATACTGTATTGTACTAAATTTCCCTCCCGGCTTTTCTTAACTTATGGTGTAATGATTCTATAATTTCATAACTATTATGTAAGGAGTTAAATTGAAAAGCTCCTGATTGCTAGTCTACATTGCGCACAATTCTTATTCCGCATTTCGTGAGGGTGGTTTAATTTCGGCTCGCGATTTAATTTGATTTCTCGGAGTACTGTATTGTTGTCCGCAACTTATTCGGTCTGGCATTGATAGTTTGATTTAACGTCAATAGAATTCCTTCCCGTATAATCATGGCTAAAAGTGTACAAAAGCGTCGGGCTGGGCTTAAGGGCTCTTTGACGGTCTTGACCTCTGACATTGATGAATTCCTTGATTCAGCGTCTAGAGTGGAGGTGGAGGCCAGGTTGCTCAGTATTCAAAAGCAACTTGACAAGTATGAGGTCACACAGGAGGACCTGGCCGACATTTACGAGGACGCCGAGTATATCGAGGTGATAAGAGAGGATACCCTATATATGGAGGGCATACAAGTAATCGTTGCCACACTGAAGGGGATCTTGATTCCAGAGGTCAAGAAGGAGGTCAAGAAAGAGCCAAGGAAATCTGCAGTCAAATTACCACATCTTACTCCTCCAAAATTTGAAGGTGATGCCACATTGTGGTCGGGATTTTGGGAGATGTTCAAGTGTACCATCCATGACAATCTCGACCTCACAGATATACAACGCTTCACCTATCTAAAGGGTCAGCTTCTGGGTGATGCACATAAGCTAGTCGAAGGATTCATTATCGAAAGTGCAAGTTATGCCCCAGCAATAGAGCTCCTGCAAGAGACATATGGGCATCCAGATCGAATCAAGGCAGCTTATGTTACCAATTAGTGTCACCCAAACACCAAACAGCTGACCTGAAGGACTTCTATGCCAATACAGAGAGTGTGATGAGGTCAATCATTAGCCATGGTATTTGTTTGGAGAAATTTTGTGTGGTGACTCTTGTCAATAAGTTACCATCACTACTAAAAGAAACCATAAAACGGGAAATGGGAGACTCGAGCCTGGATTATAAGAAATTCACCCATTGCTTCCAGGCTGAAGTGTACAATATGGCGGGTCAAGACAGAGTAGGGGGTACACCCATGGCTACGGCAACATTTACCGCCCAAAGTGAGTACAGGAAATTCAACTGTGTTCTGTGTAGTGGCACCAATCATTTATGGTACAAGTGTATGAAGTATAAGACAGGGCCTCTTAAAGTTAAAAGAGCCTGTCAACTACGTCTCTGCACTGGGTGCTTGTCAAAAGACCATGGCCATTCGGGTTGTACTAATCCTAACATAAGAAGCTGCAAGTTTTGTAAGGGCAAACACTTTCATTCCCTGTGTACACAAAAACAAGGGAAGGAAAGTAGACCAGCGGAGGATAACACCAAGAGAGCAGACTGCTGCTACTTCAACTACAATGTCCGTTGCCACAGGTAAAAATACAGTAATCTTGCCCACCGTACAGCTGCCGGTAAAGGGTAAGGATAATAATTGTGTTAAAATCAGATCGCTACTTGACCAATGTTCTGAGAGGACCTTTGTGAAGTCTTCTGTTCTATCCTCCCTTTCCTACATTTCTAAAGGAACTGAGGAGTTATGTCTTCACGGATTTACCGGAAAACAAGCCGCTAGGGAACAAAATGTTGTGGCACTGCAATACAAACACAGAGGTAAATTTCATCATCTAGACGCAATAGTGGTTGATGAATTGCCAGAACATAAAGGTGAACTTAACCTAAAGTCTAAACTGGTTAGTTTACAAAGTAAAGGCATAAAATTAGCCGATCCTCACACAACGGACACAGATCAGCTGGAGCTGCTAATCGGTGCGGATCACTACTACAATATAGTGCGACCTGGGTATAAAAGGTCAGGTAGCTTAATTCTGCTTCCTACCAAGTATGGGTACGCCATAAGTGGTTCATATGTGACACAGCCTACCAGCTCCAGCACAGAAGTAATTACTGTATTGAAAGTAGCAGTAACACCAATGGACGAATACATGTCCACTGGTAATATTTCACCATGCAAAAATGACTTAAATATTTTGTGGGAATTAGATCATATCGGGATAACCCCTAAGGAATATTCACAGGTTGAGCGTCAAGCACTATCGTCGTATGAGGATACCGTTGCCTACGATTCCGACAGCCAACAGTATAAAGTGAGACTGCCCTGGAACAATTCCAAGGATCAGCTGCCAACTAACAAGGCCGTCTTCGGGGTCGGGCGACAAATAATTCTGTGTTGCGGACTATACTGCAACAGGATGGAGTGGCGGCGGTACAGCAGGAACATGTTAGAGTGCTAGGGTACGGCGTTCAGTATGCGCATTATTCGCAGATTACAAAACGGATTTGCTTGAGTATGACGGCTATACTTTTTGACCCCTTGGGGATAGTTCTACCGGTGTCGATCAAATCAAGATTATTCCTTCAGCAATTATGGAGGATAAAATTAGGTTGGGACTAGGTTTTGACTGGCGATCTGGTTCAGGAGTGGGAAGACATTACTTCGGATCTTCGTCTCTGTAAGGGTTTTAATTTTCCTCGGAGAGTTGTCATGGACCATCCTGTTTCCATTCATGCCTTCTCAGACGCTAGCAAGGTCGCGTACGGCACCGCCATATACTTTGTTGACACAAGTGGCAGCCGTCTAGTCATGGCGAAGGCGAAAGTCGCCCCGATCAAATCCCTTTCCATCCCAAAATTAGAGCTGACTGCAGTTTTGTTGGCTGCTAGACTCGTTCACTTTGTAGAGGAAACTTTTAAAAATTTGCTAAATATCTCGGAGACAGTTATATGGAGTGACAGCCAAATTACGCTCTACTGGTTACATAGCCGAAAGAAGCTACCAGTGTATGTCACCAACCGTGTCGACGAAATTCGTGCCCTGCTCCTAACCGCACAGTTCCGGTATGTGTGTACCAAAGAGAATCCAAGTGACTGCATTACTCATGGTGTCTCTGCTAAATTTCTCAAATCTTCTGCGTTGTGGTGGAATGGCCCATGCTGGCTTAATGATCCCAACGAATGGCCAGAAAATATAGATTTGAGCGAGCAACACACTGGGATAGATTCAGCAGCTATGAGAAGTTACAACGTGTTACAGCATGGGTGATACGATTTGTAGAAAATGTAAAAGCAAAAATTAAAGGCACACCACCCACAGGTAGTGCTTACCTCAATGTGAAGGAGATCAGAATTGCAGATAAATTATTACATAAGCTCTGTCAACAAGAAATATATACGCAGGAATATAAATTACTGGTTAAGGGAACAAAGTCTAGGAATAACCTGATCAACCAGTTGGGCTTACACTTGAAGGGGGACTTGATACATTGCGGAGGAAGATTACGATTGGCAGCCCTCTCTGAGGCAAGTAAGTATCCAATACTACTGCCCCCCAATCATCCCTTCACCCATCTTATCATCGATAGGTGTCACCGACTCTGTTGTCATTATGGGGTTGGTCATATAGTCACCTATGTAAGACAACAATGGTGGATGCCTAGAATCAGGCAGGTGGTCAAGAAAGTCCTTCGCAAATGCTTAAAGTGTAGAAGAGTACAGGGAACACATTATGATCCCGTCGGAATTCCTCCCTTACCAAACCTGCGAACCACCCCAGGTGACCCTTACAAAGTTACCGGGGTTGACTACAGTGGAGCAATCCCTGTGAAAGATTCACCCAATCTTAAGGTGTATATGATACTTTCCACCTGTGCTGTTACCAGGTCAATTCACCTGGAACTGGTCACCAACCTCACTTGTGATAGCTTCCTACATGCCTTCCGAAGATTCTGCAGTAGACAGGGATATCCACGTATCATGCTGAGTGACAATGCAAAGACTTTAATAGGGGCATCTACATATCTCAAAGAAGTGAGCAACAATCCTAAGATTCAGACCTGCCTAGCGGATGTAAAATGTGAATGGCGTTTCATTCCCGCCAGAGCGCCTTGGTTTGGCGCCATATGGGAGAGAGCCATAGGCATCGTGAAGGCGGGTCTGAAGAAGGTGAGAAGAAGGTGTCTCATCTCGATTGAGGAACTCAACACCATACTCTTGGAGATTGAAGCCACCGTAAATGATCGCCCTCTATACTATGCTTCTGGTGATTTGGAAGACCTTACCCCAATCACACCCTCAGTACTGGATACAGACTGCGGGATCTTCCTGAAGAGCATGACGAGGATACTATGGAAGATCCAAACTACATAAGTAAGGACGTGATATCGGCCCGCTACAAATATATTCGTAAATTATCGCGAGATATTTGGCATCGCTGGTCAACAGAATATCTGGTGACTTTAAGGGAAGCGCAAAAGAATAAACTAACACCATTAAAAGGTCATTGGCCTAGGGTAGGGGACGTGGTAACCATCCATGAGGAGGGCCCGCGCACATTTTGGAAATTGGGTCGGATAGAGGAGTTGTTACCAGGTCGTGATAGTGAGGTTCGGGTAGCGAAGGTTCGCACCAGGACTGGAGTAATCACACGGCCAACAGTACGACTATATCCTCTTGAGGGTGACCTCGATCGCAAGGACACTCCCTCGGATCAGTTATCCAATGATGTCCCCTCTCTGGCTTCTACATAGCACAGCCTGTTGACGCGTCCGGCGGACGCCCACGTCGACAGGCAGCCCAGATATCCTCCCAAGCTTGACGGGATAAGATTGCCTCCGGGCAAATCTAATCATGTAAATTTTTTATATTTTCTGTTGGTGGGAATATGTCCATACTTAGTGTACTCAAACTAGTATGAACAGTCTCGATGTTACATAATCTGGGTTGATGTAGCGTTACGTATCGTTCCATAGTCTTAAGTTGAACGCTTCCATAACCTTGGTCGAACGTTCCATGATTGGGTAGAATATATTATTCTATAGTTGTATATGGGAAAGTATTGTAGGATTATAATTCCCATATATATATATATATTTGTATTATTTAAGATTGTTTATAAGTATCTCATTGTAAAGAAGATGGGATACATTTTCCATATGTTATGCGCGTGCGCGGCATGTCACGACAGAGACAAACATAACGCGCTAGCTCACTCTCCAACCAACCTCCGTTCGAGCTACACACGCTAAGCCTTCTTCCTATAGTTCCTTTACTTCACCAGGTGTTTTCGCTTCACTTTTCATCTCATATTCCATATATTCACTACATCATCATCTTTGTTAATTAGCACAAACTTAACGTAAATATCTAGCCTATCCTAGCCTATTGTAGCCTCTTTTCATACGCTGTTTACCTTACTAACCACTTCGAGTCATCTAGCCTATTTTCCGCCATCCTCCAATCACCAGCTGAGTTCATCAAAGGGTAAATATTTCTATATGGTTAATACTTCTTCAAAATCAATAATATACAGTCCACTTATCTAAATTAACCATAATAGGCTAGTCTATTTATAGGCTACCTTTCATTACTGCAGTTAAGCACAAACATAGTTTACAATGGAAAATAATGCATGAGGAGGGCTGGGTAGGCCTATTAGTATTTTGTGAAATAACTTAAATTAGGTTAGGCTATAGTATACTTCATTAGGTTATTAGGCCTATGAGAAAACAGGCCTAGGCCTAGCTTAATTTTATTTCACTGCTCAACATATTTGTTTTTGTTGTTGAGCTCTGCATAGGGCTATATTCAGGTAGACTTGGGTTTTAGTAAAATTGCATTAGGCTAGGCTACATATTTTTACTTCTATTGGAAAGCACAGGCCTACACAATAGTACACATGTTAAAGAATTTAGCCTAGCCTACCACAATTTAGCCTAGACTGAAAGAACAAACAAAAATAGGCTAGGCTAATTGCAGCTAAATAATTTAGCCTAGCCTCCACAATTTAGCCAAGACTGAAAAAACAAAAAAAAATAGGCTAATTGCAGTTTTGGTAAGAGTTGTAGTTGTGGGCATACCAAAAGCTTTGTTTATATAGCCTAGTCGCACGCTCGCAGTTAGGCCTACATCCGTTTCTAATTTAACTGCTGGGGTAAACTTGGTAAAGCCACTCTCAATCCGCCGGCCGGTAACAAAACAATTTACCCAACGCCTGGCCGTGGGATACAATAATGGGTTGAAGGGGCTTTATCCCCCTATGACTTATTGTCATCATCATATATATCACCAGCAGGGGCAAATAACCACAGTCAAATTAGACGTGAATGTAACTGCGAGCGTGCGACTACATAAATAAAGGGGACGATAGACCCGCTAACACAACTCTTAACGCATTTTTTTCTAATGTATTATATTTTTTTATATTTATGACCTCAACAGTTGAAAGATGACAATTTTATGGTTTATTTTAGGCTATACAAAAACATTTGCTTTGTAACTTAAATACCGGTACTCATATTTATGCTTATAATTGCAGTACGAGTGGGTTTTTTCTTTTTATATGTAGGCCTAGGCTAAACAAATGTTAGTTTTTGTTTTATTGGCTAAACTAGGCTGAATTTATGCTAATAAATATTAATTGGAGGGAGCAAATCTGTCAAGGAATAGCCTAGATGTAAAAATTTACAACCAATTTGCTTTAACCCTTTTTGAGATACAGAGGTTAGAGATCGTTGGATACAATAATATGTTGAGGGGTTCAATCACCCCCCATGACATATTGTCATCATCATATATATTGCCAGCAGGGGGCAAATAGCCTAGGCCTAGCCTAACTACAACAAAAATCGCCGTCAAAATAGACGCGAACTTATATTAACTACGGCGATCGACCATTGCCCGCACCGGCCGTCCCCCGGTTATTGTTGAGGTCCTGAGGAACCGTATGACTTTGACGAGCTCTTCCCTCCGCAGTCTCCGCATCCCATGTATCGTCGTACGGTACCTCTTCCCCTCCACATCCTACATCTGGTCGTCCTACATATGCCTCCTAAGCCTCGCCTCGTCCCGTCACTGAGCATGTGGATGGGCGTCCCTTTCTGGCTTCAAAGATGGATTCCTTCCGACAGCTCCTACTGGATTGTCTGGGGTTGGTTGATAAGGGCACCTCGCTTCAAGACATTGCTCTGGCCCTAGTACCGTACCGCGGTTTGTAGGGCTCTGGTTTGCCACCTGCTATTGGGTTGTTGCCTTTACAGTGTTACGGTTCTACGAATGACCTAGAGTGAAAGTGACACGGTGGTGAATTTTAACCTTAACTATAAACTAATTTAATTGTGACATAGGATCTCCGCGACTACGGTAGGGCCGGAGCGGGCAAGTATTCGCCTGAGGTTGCCCTTAACCCCCAAGACAAGACAAGACAAAATTCTAGTGCTGGTTTTACTCAGATTTTGTGAGTTTTAATTTAGCCTAGCCTAGGCCTAAGAGTTCAGAAGATTTGCAAAATACACCCCATACTAGCCTACCCATAGCCTAATAGGCCTAGTGATTCTTTTTTGGCAGACCACCCACAAATTTTCATATAGCCTAGGCCTAGGCTAGCCTAAGTTCTGGAATGCATGTTGGAATAGCCTTCCTATAAACTGTAGGCTAGGCTACTTCCTTTTAATTTAAGTTTGATTCTTTGGAAAAATCTATTAGGCCTAGACCAGGCAGGAAAGTAACATTTAAAATGACGTGTAAAAAGTCGCCCATAAACGGCGGGCCGCTATGTTATTGTAATTTGGGAGCTTATTTCGTCTGTTGATTGACTTTGTCCTTAATTGGGGATCCTATGAATTAGCAAAGATGATGATGACTTACCGTACATCATAATACGTGACGGGCCGACGTGGGGGGGCAGAGCCGCAGAGACCCCCTCAACATATTTTGTGTCCCACAGTAACTTTTAATGGGATGGATGTAGTTACCGGGTGTACGGTCGTCATGTTTACATAGGGCGATCGCCGCGGTTAACTTCGCATCTATTTTGACGGCGATTTTTTTTCGGCATATTTCATTTTATTCACTTCCTTTTATATTTAGGCTATAATCTAGCTTTGGCACGACAATAACCCTAACCTAGTCTTTCTTAAAGATTCTTCCAGTAGCCTATAGCCTAATTTAGGTCATTTTTAAAGGCACACAATTAAATGGTTGGTATTTTAAACGACACTACTGCAGCATTATGAGAAACAATTTATTAGAGATAATAGGCAACAATAGATTCGCCATATTTTTCTCCATAGGCTATAGTCCGCATGGAGGATTTTAGTTATCGACAAATTGAAAAAATTCCCACTTCACAGACAAAATAGACAAATACACCAAAAATCGGGGTGTGGTGGTGGCAGCCCCCACCCATAATAGCCTACTATAATAGGTTAGGTAAGGTTGTTAGGTTAGGCTAGGCTAATGTCCTTTCAAAGGGGTATAGGCCTAGTAAACACTAGGATAGCCTATACCTGGTCAAGGGTAAGTCCTGCTGTAGTCAACTTGAATGCTACCTTAAATTGTAATATTAGACTAGGCATAGCCTATAGATAAAATAGCCTAGCCTACTTATTTATTGTAGCCTATAGTATAGGCCTAGCCGGGTAGAATGTAGAGTTCGGGCGTACCGCCACCATTGTTTACACTGCGCAGAGCGGCGACAGAAGCTTGCCATCATGTTCCCGTCCATTTTGAATGCCGTTGGATACGATAATATGTTGAGGGGGGCAAACACCCCCCATGACATATTGTCATCATCATATAATTTGCCAGCAGGGGGAAAATAGGCCTAACCAAAAAAAATTGTCGTCAAAAACTCAAAATAAACGCGAACTTAACAGTAACTGCGGTGATCGACCATGTAAACATGACGGCAGCGGCGGCGGTGGACGCTTGCGATCATGTTCCCGTCTATATTGGCTGCCATTGGATACAATAATATGTTGAGGGGAGGGCTTTGCGGCAATTATTTTGGTTGTTTGCCCCCTACTGGCAATATATATGATGATGACAACACGTCATGGGGGCAATGCCCGCCCTCAACATATTATTGTATCCAATGGCATTCAAAATAGACGGGAACATTATCGCAAGTGTCCGACGCCGACACCGCCGCCGTCATGTTTACGTATGTCGATCACCGTGGTTAAAAGCATTCACACATAGCCGAGTCGGTGCGCGAGTCCAACACGAGTCACACTCGTCGATTATCGCCGTCGCTGGAGGCTGAGTCGGCCGCGAGTAGCATTGCTCCTGAGTCAAGGAGAGTGTAACACGAGTTAACTCGAGTCAATACGAGTCAATACGTGTTCATGCAAGAGTCTGTACGAGCAACAGAGAGTCAAAACGAGTGTAATACGAACCCAACACGAGTGTCAAAAATTTGAAAAATAATGGCCACATTCCAGGGCACGTAAACAAAGAGTATGGACGAGTCTAACACGAGTCAACGCGATTGTTACACGGATCAACACGATTGTTATACGGATCAACACGAAAGACAACGCGTTGACTCTCGTTGGATCTCTGTTGCACACGTGTTGACTCGTGTTACATCCGTGTAAATTTGTGTAAACTCTCGTTGATTCGTCCTACATTTTTTAAATAACAGTATTTCAAATGACACTTGCTTTTTCGGGTTACACTCGTGTTTTTTTCTCAGTGGATCGTGTTTACTCTTGTTTACTCGTGTTTTCACTCGTGTTTGAAATCATGTAAACTCTGGCATCATGGGGGCACCAAATTTTGGCACTCACATTCGTGCTTAATACTCTTGTTGATACGTGTTGCATGTGTGTTACATACGTGTTGTTGCATGTAGACACATGTTGCTTCGTCAACGTCGAAATAATGACGAAAAGCGACGAATCACCAGAGAGTGTTACACGGGTTTACACGAGTCAACACGAGTTAACACGAATAACGAAGTTATTCAGAGTCAAACACGAGTTAACACGTATGTACACGAGTCTACACGTATTTAGGCCACACTCGTGGGTACTCGCCACGGGACCCAAACATTTCATGCATGCATGAAATTTTTGGACCCCGTGGCGAGTACCCACGAGTGTGTCGAGTAAACAAAGAGTATACACGAGCGTAGCACGAGTCTAAACGAGTGTTGAGGAGTATCGATGAGTCATTGCTGAATAGCAAAATTTCATCACTCGTGTTGGACTCGCGCACCGACTCGGCTATGTGTGAACCAGCCTTTAGTTTGCGTCTATTTTGAAGGCGTTTTTTTCGGTTATTTGCCTCCTGCTGGCAATATATATGATGATGACAATATGTTATGGGGGGGGTGACCCCCCTCAACCTATTATTGTATCCAAAAGCAGTCAAATAGACGGGAACATGATGGCCAGCGTCCACTGCCGCTCCGCGTAGACAAGGCTGGCGGTACACCCGAACTCTACATTCTATCCCACTAATTTTCCAACTAGCATAACCGATGATTATCAATGATCAATCCCAGTCAGAAACGTTCATGCTTCCCTCCCATAAGTCAATGTCGGGATTACCACACTGTCATGCAAGGACTTCTTTACTTCCATGCTGACCACCCTATTTCTTCTTACTGCTTTCAGAGTTCCTACAACGCTCTTCCCCTGTTACACTTTCTCCCACACTTCTTCATCCATAGGCCTACTCACATCTTTACTCAACACACTGCCCAAATACTTAAATGAGCTGACATTCCTCATAGCCATTCAACCTCACTTCACACTCTATGGTTGCACCCCTTTCAATGACCATAATATTGCTCTTCCTAGCATTTACCTCCAGATTCCGTTTTTCACACACTGTTCCAAACATATTTACCTTACCCTGCAACTCCCATTCACTATCGCTCATCAGAACTGTGTTGTCAGCAACAGTAGTACCGGTACTGTACTGTTGAGGCAACTTCCACTCGTTTCCTTCCCTTATCAGCGGTACACCAACATCCGCTGCTCTTCCTTGTATTTCTTTCATGACTCCATCCATATACTGTACCGGTATATATTGAACAACCATGGGGACATCACACACACCCTTGCTTTAACCCAATATTCAGATTAAAGAACTCGCTCCGTTAATTATCCACACATACTGACACCTTTGCACCCTCATACATGCTCTTCATTGCTTTCAGCAACTTGCCATCTACTCCGTATATTCTCAGTACCGGTACTTTCCACATACCTTCTCTATCAATTCTGTCATAGGCCTTCTCCAACTCCATAAATGCAGCACTCAACTTTTGTCGCTTCTCCAGATATTTCTCCACAACACATTTCCGGGCAAAAATCTGAGCTACACATCCTCTTCCCTTCCTAAGATGACTACAGTATGCCAACCGTTTCCCCAGCAATACTGACTGAAAATGCCCAAATATATTGCATGTGCTTTTCAGATTTATCTAAAATATGTAAAATTACACCAAATACCACTACAGTAGCACTGAAATCAATAAAACTCACTAACAGGATAAATAAATGGAAGAAATACTCCAAAAGATTAATATGTTAACCTTTTACCCAGCAATACTGACTGAAAATGCCTATATAGATTGCATGTGCTCTTCAGATTTATACATACATACGTACATAACATTTTAAGACTGAGTGCTCCACACAGATGTGCAGTTTCAGTCTCTTTTCCTAATGGCGGCGTTCCAGGCAACCCTGTTAAGGGATGCTTTACTTGTCAAGTTTTTGGATTTGAGATCGGCACGTATAGTCCGATCCCAGGTCTTACTCGGTCCACCCCTTGGTGCAGCTCCCTCCACAATCGCAGACCTGCATCTTTTCACCCAATTTTGTTCATCCATTCTCTCCACATGTCCATACCATCCCAGTTTACTTGTACGCATCTCCTCGCTAATAGTTTTATACCTAAACGTCTCTTCAGCTCATCATTTGTTATTCTGTTGACATCCTTTATCTGAAATATGTAAAATTACACCAATTACCAACTACATTACCAAAAAATTTAATAAAGTATACTAACAGGATAAAGAAAATGTAAGAAATAGCCCTAAAGATGAATTTATCTATCTATCTATTGACGGACGCCTTGATCCCCGAAGGATTGGCCACGAACGAAACACCCCTATGCACCTCTGTCCCCAGTCAGTCGACGCCCCTCCTCCCATCCAGCACCGCTTTCACGCATATACTTCTTAACTCCATCCTTCCACATCTCTCTCGGTTTATTTCTCCCTCTGTCCTTCCACCTCACTCGTACACGCTCTTAGTCATTCTCTCGCTTGCCATACGTTCCACATGGCCGAACCATTCAAGGTGTTCTTTTTCACATTTTCCAGTACATTCACACCACACCTCTCTCGTACTTCCTCATTCGTATATCTATCCCTCCATGTAACTCTGCACACACTTCTCAAGTAACTGATTTCCATCCCTTTCACTCTTGGTTTGAATCTCTCCAACAACGTCCATGCTTCGCTTCCGTAAGTCAGTGTCGGGATTACCACACTGTCAGGCAATGACTTCTTCAGTTCCATGCTGACCACCCTATTTCATGTTACTGCTTTCAGCATTCCTACAACCCTCTTCCCCTGTTGCACCCTCTCCCACACTTCTTCATCCATACTCCCATCTTTACTCTGTACACTTCCAAGATACTTAAATGAGCTGACAATCTCCATAGCCTGACCGTTCAACTTCACCTCACACTCTGTGGCTTCACCCCTTTCGAAGACCATAACCTTGCTCTTCCCCGCATTTACCTTCAGATTCCATTTTTCGCACACTGTTCCAAACATATTTACCAGACCCTGCAACTCCCATTCAATCGTCAGCAAACAGCAGTACACAAACATCCACTGCTCTTCCTTGTATTTCTTTTATGACTCCATCCATATACTGTATATATAGAACAACCATCGGGACATCACACACCCTTGCTTTACCAAACATTCAGATCAAAGAACTCCCTCTGTTCATTCTTCACACGTACTGATACCTTTGCGCTCTCATACATACTCTTCACTGCTTTCAGCAACTTGCCATCTACTCCATATATTCTCAGTACTTTCCACATACCTTCTCTATCAACTCTGTCATTTCACTCGTTGCCTTCTCTTATTAGTGGTACACCAACATCCACTGCTCATCCTTGCATTTCTTTTATGACTCCATCCATATACAGTTCAGTATATATTGAACAACCATGGGGACATCACACACCCTTTCTTTAACCCAAAATTAAGATCAAAGAACTCGCTCTGTTCATTCTCAACACATACTGACACCTTTGCACCCTCATACATGCTTTTCACTGCTTTCAGCAACTTGCTATCTGCTCCGTATATTCCAAGTACTTTCTACATACCGGTACCTTCTCTACCAACTCTGTCATAGGCCTTTTCCAAGTCCATAAAGGCAGCATACAACTTTTGTCCCTTCTCAAGATATTTCTCCACAACATATTTCAGGGCAAAGATCTGAGCTACACATCCTCTTCCCTTCCTATGATGAATACTGTATGTTAACCGTTTCTCCAGCAATACTGACTGAAAATGCCCAAATATATTGCATGTGCTTTTCTGATTTATCTAAAATATGTAAAATTATACCAAATACCAACTACATTAGCACAAAACTCAATCAATCACAGAAACAGGATAAAAACATAGAATAAATACCCCAAAAGATGAATACGTTAACCCTTTCCCCAGCAATACTTACTGAACATGCACAAATAAATTGCATGTGCTCTTCAGATTTAGCTGAAATATGTAAAATTACACCAAATACTAACTACATTAGCACAAAAATCAATCAAGCACTTTAACAGGATAAATAAAATGGAAGAAATAGCCCAAAAATGAATTTATCTATAGCCTACCGGTATATATTGCTGGACACCTTGATCCCCGAAGGGGTGACCATGAACGAAACACCTGCGTATTTCAAGCTCGCTTGAGTTATCACTCTATCGTCTTTTAGAGCTTTTTGGCCCAGGGTAATTACCACACCATCGCATCATAAGGAGTTTGAGGGGGTTAAATTGCTAGATACATAGAGGAAGAGGAATGCCAAGTAAAGCTAAACAAAAATATATAAGATATTTTTAACATGAGGTTGCTTATAATAATTTGTACCTCTGCAGTTTCTCCATGGCTAACGAAAAAGGTCACATTCCTAAGAAGCCCCAACCAAAAAGGCCAAGCTTCTGTACAGAAAAAATGCCACACCATTACCCTTATGGTGACCCTATCAAATAATCAAAACAACCACACTTCTTAACCCCATTCCCGCGGGGCCCCTCATATGACGGAGACGATTTTCCGGCTATTTTGTAGCCTGTGAGCCAGGCCAGCTTTTGCAAGCAGCATGGATGGACGTCAGCCGGAGCCTACAGGCCCCGCCACGACACTGAGGTTTGTGTGAGAGAGAGCTCACTTATGTGCAGCGTCACACATAGCGAAAACAGAAAATAATTGGTAATTTTTAGCGATTTCGCCTATCGGATTTGGTAATTTTTAGCAATTTTGCCCTTCGTTTGCACCTTACAAGAAAACCAGATGTCGTACAGGGATGATTCAGGAGTAATTTGAAAGCTATTACCGTACTTTCACGAATACATAATTGTATTACGCTCTGGCTTTTGCTTATGCATGAAAATGAGCAGGGAATGAAGGCAATTTCGGGCAATTATGCCTACTCGTACAGGAGTCCTTGGAGCGGCTTCGGTCGCGCCGGGAATTTCCACACCTCTCACACCACACACCCACATCACACAGTTTTTCCTACACCGAGAAATGACTCTCCGACTGTCATTTCTCGAAGACTTCTTCTAGCCGGAGACATTGAGAGCAACCCAGGACCCACCTACACATACATATGTCCAACTTGCTCAAAACCCATCACTTCGAGTCGCCACACTAAGGGTTCAGTTCTCTGCAATTCATGCAGGAACTGGACCCACTTCACCTGCACAACACTTGCCTCCAAGAAACACTACACGAAGACCTGGACCTGTTCCTCATGCCCCTCCCTCTCCCAGTCAAGTCCCTCGCCTAAAACCCGTCCACCTCTCCTCCCCAACCCACCTAACCTTCCCATATCATCCACTCCCCCCCCCTAAAACCCGTCCACCTCTCCTCCCTAACCCACCTAACCTTCCCATACCATCCACATCCTCAACTCAACACCACACCCCATCCTAATCCATTCCAACCCCCATCTCCTGCTCCCCAATCCCCACCCCCACCTCACCCCTCCCAACCCCCTCCCTCACCCCCACCCCATCCTCGTGCAGCAGCACCCAACATACATTGTGCACATAACATAAACATTCTTCAATTGAACATAGATGGCATCAACACAAAGAAACACGAACTCTCACACTTCATCAAACAACACAACATACACATTGCCATCTTACAAGAAACAAAACTCCACACAACACAAAAAACACCCACATTTCATGATTTCACCACCATCAGACAAGACCGGGCTGTCGGCGGAGGCGGTGGACTCATCACCCTGGTACACAAAGAAATATCATACATAGTTACCAGTGTACAAACCAAATCCCTCCTCCCCCCAAATGATAACACAACAGAAATACAATCAATTAAAATACGCACTGGCAACAACTCCAACATAACCATCATAAACACATACATCCCCTACAGTACCAAATGAATACAGACCACACTTACAACACATCACAAACACCCCACAGGGGAGGTGTGGTGGAGTGGTCTTGCCACTGGCCTGGTAATCCAAAGGTCCCGGGTTCAAATCCCGATGTATCAATGGGAAGATATTATTGGGATGGAATTTGTGCTGTACCTGGTATCAGTGCATTACCACAAGCCCACCAAAACGACAATAAAATACCCTCATTGTTCCCTGATTAAATAGCACTGTATGAATATTCCCATATTCAAAATATGCTATAGGGGTGCAATGCCTGGTGAGTTATCTGCTCAACAGGTGGCGTTGTGTGTGTGTAAGTGTGAGAGTCCGAGTGTAGGGGGTGAGACAGTGAAGTACGGGAACGAGGTGGCTTCAGAGATGGGGTCGTTTCGGGCCATGAGTGAGCACCGTGCCTCATGTGAAGGCAAGATGGCAGGTGCTCGTTGTACTCTACGTGCTTCACATGTCTCACTCCCTAGACTGGAACAAGACCTCACGGGCTTCACTGTTCATTGTAAAGCGGTGAATGTTAAGGCACTCAGCCTATGCCCGAGAGGAAGTAAGTTGGAATATAGAAGAAAAAAAAAAAAAAAAAAAAAAAAAAAAACACACATCATCCTGGGGTGGTGATGGGCTGGTCTATCAGAGTGAGAACTGAGCGATCTCTGCCATACCCATAGCTTAGTCTGACTGTTCCTTTTACTTATATATTTTCTAGATCTCAAGTGACGGCATCTCTTCCGTGGATTGACCTTCCAATCTACCAAGATTGGAAGCCAAAGCGTCACATTTTTCCTTTGCCCCTCAACTTTCTCTTCATAATTGCTGAGGGGCACAGGGCCCTGGGTGGGTCTTTGGTTTCCCGGGCATTTCTGCACCCTCCTCAGCTCCCCGCCATGGAGTGGCTTCGGTCACCCAGGCTTTATTGTGGGGGCGCTCGGTTATGGCCTTGGCCCTGCTCGGGGCCTTGTGGCTGTTCGGCCAGGCAGCTTGGGGAACAACAACAACAACATCATCATCCTGGGTGGTGACTTCAACGCCAAGACGTCGGCCTGGTTTGTCGACAACCTCGACACAGACAGAGGGCTGGTACTACAAAACCAAACTGATAACCTCATCATCCTTAACGACATCCATCAACATACCCATATTCCTCACCAAGCCCTCTATAACCCATCATCTCCAGACATCACCTTTTGCTCCCCAGAACTCGCCCCCACAACATCCTGGAGGGTGGTCAGAACCTTAGGCTCTGACCACCTCCCGATCATTATCACCACCAAAACCAGACTCACCCCAGCTAGCCATAAGCACACATACACCAATTATAAAAGAGCTAACTGGGAAGCATTCACAAATGAGACAGAACAACACTTCACAACTCTAAACAGTACACCCATCACTAACATCAACAATTCTGTACACATACTCAATAAAACTATCCAAAACGCTGACAAGAAACACATTCCAAGAGGTAACAGAAAAAGACACAACCCCAACTTCACACCAGAAATTCAAAACCTCATTAGACAACGTGACATACTGAAACACTCCCCAGCACCCCACACACAAGACATCACACAACAAATCCAAGCACTCAACACCCAAACTAACAACAAAATACAAGAACAACAAAAACTAAATTGGAATAACTTCCTACAAACACTTGATCACAAAACAAACCCCAAAAAACTCTACAAAACACTAAACAGCATTACACTTTCCAACAGCAACACAACACAAACACATGCTGCAATCACAACAACAGACTCTACTCCTTCATGTAAACAACAAGCAAACACTCTCATCAATCACTTCTCACATGTCAGCCACCTAAAACCTCACAAAGACGACCGACGTGTCATCCGACGTAAGAGACAATTCCCCACAGACCCTGACTATACACCCTTCACCAATCACCAGACAAAGCATATCATCAACAATCTCAAGCACTCACCTGCTTGTGGCCTAGACAACATAAGCAACATACACCTCAGACACCTGGGACCACAAGGCATACAAGCACTCACTAACATATCAAACTACAGTTATTCACAACACAATACCAGACATTTGGAAGCATGGTCTCATCACCACATTCCCCAAACACAACAAAGACCCCACGCTACTCTCCTCGCACCACCCCATCACACTCCTTTGCTCCCCCTCCAAAGTCATGGAACGCCTAGTATTACAACTAATTACACCCGACCTACCCCTAGCTCCAACACAACATGGCTTTAGGCCACTGCACTCCACAAACACTCTTCACACAGACCTTACACAAAGAGCTTTTGATGGCATCAATTCAGCTAGACCACCACACAGATCACTATTAGCCACACTCGACATTAGTAAAGCCTTCGATGCCATCCCCCGCCACAACCTAACAAACAAAATCTACAACACAAACATGCACAACAACACAAAAAGGTGGCTGGCCAACTTCCTAGCAGGCAGATGTGCACACGTATCTTTTGCCGGTCAGTCATCTAAAATCAGAAACTTTCCAAACGGAGTCCCACAAGGATCCGTCCTATCGCCCGCACTCTTCAATCTGTACATGCACGATATAACTACACCCAATACGCCCCAAATAAACTTAGCCTCCTATGCAGATGACATAACACTCACATGCACAAAAAGAGCAACAGATCTCCTTCAACCCTATCTCAACACACTACATGGCTGGTGCACTACAAACAGACTTAATCTAGCCCCAGCCAAATCCACCGCAACCCTGCTCACAAGCTGGACAGGAGAACACGAATACATCCCTCAACTCACCATAAACAACACATACACACACACCCAAAATCCTAGGAGTAACATATGATACTCATATGACATTCAAACAGAACACCACAAACATGAAAAAGAAACTGACTTAACGCCCTCAGGTCACTTGCTCACACAAAATTTGGACACAACAAAGAAACTACCACCACAGTATATAAACAATACATAAGATCATTGATGGAATACGCAAACCCAGCCTGGACTTCTAACCTAGCTAAAACACATCATAAGATCTTACAGACTATTCAAAACAAAGCCCTGAAGATCATTACAGGCTGCACAGCTACTGCACCCACAGATCACCTACATCAAGAAACCAAAATCTTCAAAGTCAAAGACCATCTGGACATGAGAGGCACTCAATTCCTGGCAGCAGCCTCCATGAACCAAGACCACCCACTAAACTACATGGCAACACACCCACATACACCAAGAAATATCAAAACAACACCCAGCACACGGTATCACACACAATTACTGTCCTCTCTCCCTCCCTGCCCACCCCGAACCAACTTCCAGAAGCACATCCATACTCATATCTCTCGCCGATCCATCCACTCACTCACAGACAACACGCAGCTGCAAGCACGACCTCCCGAAATCCATCTTTCCGAATCCTCCCTTCTTCGCGAGGACAGAGTCCACCTGGCCAGGCTGAGATGCGGACACCATCCAGCTCTCCTGAGCTATCAGACGAGACTGGATGACTCCATTGTCGACGCCTGCCCGGGATGTAACACAGCACCCCATACCATTAAACACATCATAGAAGACTGCATTTCACACAACCACTTACGCCAACAACACAATCTACACTCAATGAGAGCTCTGTGGGAAAGCCCGATCGTGGCCATGGCCTTCCTCAGGGACTCAGGGCTGTTCGGCCAGGCAGCTTAGGGAACAACAACAACTCGTACATGATTAATAGCTTTAACCAAAATGGTCACACTCCTTAACTCCTTCAGACATATATGACGCTATCGCGTCATACGGCCCAGTGCGCCAAAACCTCATATGACGATAGTGCGTCATATGGACTTATCTTCATGGCTCTCTAATAAGTTATATGACGCTCTAGCGTCATATGGAGTTCAGTAAGTCCGATAAGTTAGCTTACGATAAAACCGTTGGTGGCAACCTCAGCCACCTCCGATAATTCTAACGGCCGCACTGTTGTTGTGAGTGTAGTGCGAGGCGGTGGCAAGGATACCGGGCTCCCGCCTCCGTAGACTTACTGGAACATAATATGTCTGAAGGAGTTAATGGTCTAAGTGGCCATAGCCAAAATGGCTACACTATATTCCTTCTGTACTTTCTCCATACCCGATAAGATACATGATATTTTGATATATGTGGCACAGCCCTTGTATCCAACACAATACCCTGCGTGCAACCCCGCTCGAACCCCGCACAAGGTTGCTTGCAACTTTAATTATTATTATTATTATTATTATTATTAGAGTATTATCCTGCGTTATACTGACCGTGAACATTAATGGAAACAATGGAGTGAAAAGTGTGAAGGTCGATCTACTTAGTCTAATGAACTAACCACCGATAAATAATAAAACATGCTTTAAAGGGGACGTGGTTATTTTTCGGTCAATTTATTTATTATATTTTAGTAAGCATTGTTTCCACATAGCGATTTTGATAAGTTGTTTTGACTTTATATTGTCTTTGTCCCAGTTTTGGTTTGCTTTGTTTGCAAGTTTTACATTTTAATAAATTTATTTATTTTATAGTTACCTCGCTAGACCTCCATCAAGCTTAAAAAACCACCCCCTAGACCACCATTCAAGATAAATTTGTACATTTTTCGGCCAAAGGCCGATTCCTCCTAGAATTACAGGCTCGCTTTCGCTCGCCAGGAAAAAAATCGACACCTAAATGGCACGAAAGGTCTTGATAATGACAAAGAAATGGGGCGAAAGGTCTTAAAATCGCCAAACTAATGTAACTAACGTCTTAACATTTCAAAGCTAAAGGGACTAAACGTAAGGGAGAACATGCAACGACCATACCCTTAGAAATACTCGACTAGGAAACTAAGCGAGATTATACAATTATCAATAAACACTACTTAACCCTTTGAGTACCGGTGACTTCCTTTGGTTATATTCTGGCTACTCTTGGACGATTTTATTCAGTTTAAGAAGGACCTCCACCAATGAATAGGCTTCGAACTATCTTAATTAACCCTTTTTACTACCACAGATCTTTCTTAAACTACACAATCGTCTAAATAGAGCTAGAATAAATGATAAAGAGGTCGTCGGTACAGAAGGGGTTAACCCTTTGAGGACTAAGCCGCGTGTGGGCAGTTATCCTGGGTATCATTAGACGATTTTATACAGCTTAGGAAGGATCTGTGGGCATCAAAAGGGTAAACACTATATAAATTCACCCTCGAGACTTCCATAGCCTATACCATTCCTAATATGGATTAAGGGGGTAGTACTCGCTTTTTCTGGACCCCCTTCTCCCTCATGTTTAGCATATTAGTTTTGAGGTTTTAAGACGTTCGTTCCGTTAGTTTGGCGATTTTCAGACCTTTCGCCTCATTTTGTTGTCAATATTAAGCCCTTTCGTGCCCTTTAGGTGTCTATCTCTTTCCTGGCGAGCGAAAGCGAGCCTCTAATTTTAGAAGGAATCGGCCTTCGGCCGGGACATTTTACTATCGAAAAAATATAAAAAATTATCTTGAAAGGGGATGTAGGGGGTGTTTTTCTAAGCTTGATGGAGGTCTAGCGAGGAAACTCAAAACAGATTAACCCCTTGAAGCTCTGGCGCGTTTTAGCAGTTTATTTTGGCTATCATTAGACGATTTTATGCAGCTTAGGAAGGATCTGTGGGTATTTAAAGGGTAAATACTATCTCAATCAACCCTTTGACTTCCATTTACAGTTACTAATCTGAATAAAATCGTCTAATAGTATCCAAAAAACAGAACAGACACGCGTATTGGACCTTGAAAGGGTTAATAAATAAATACATCGACCAAATAACCAAGCACTACCCCTATAAATAGTCGACTAATAGCCAGAATAGTCATAATGCCCCATGGTCATCAAGGGGTTAACACTATCTGGTGCAACGTCTTGGAGGTCCTTATGGTATTTGGTTTAATTATGATAAAGGGTTTTAATTGTTTTAGCCATTTTCGAACAATGTGTTTTTAGTTTACCCAGAGACTTGGAAAAACGCCTCTCCAAATCCCTTTCAAACTAAAAATAAACGTCCACCAAACCCCCTTCAAGCTAAATGTGTACATTTTTCGGTAGAAAAATTTCCCGGCCCGCTCCCAAATTGCAGGCTCACTATCGCTCGCCCAGAAAAAATCGACACCTTATTGGGTTGAAGCATCATATAATCGCCAAACTAATGAGATGAAACGTCTTAAAATCTCCAAGCTAATGGTGTAAAAATGGGAGGATCTAAATTGGCCCGCCCTGCACCTAATAGGATTAAGGCCAGATTTTCAGTTAAGGCTTTAATTTTTCTTGACCCCTTTAGCCCCATTAGTGTTGAGATTTTATGACGTTCGCCCCCTTAGTTTGGCGATGTTAAGACCTTTCACCCCATTTCTGTAAAATTTAAGACCATTCGTGCCAGTTAGGTGTAATTTTGTTCATGGCGAGCGATAGCGAACCTGAAATATTGAAGTATCCAGACCGGGACATTTTTCGGTAGGCCTACACATTTATCTTGAAGGGAGGTCTTGGGGGTATTTTTCTATGCTTGATGGAGTTCTAGAGAGCAAACTAAAAACCTTCCCTTAAAATCCCACAGTTTAACCCTTTCAAGCTCCAATACGCATTTCTTCTCTGTTTTCTAGTAATTATTAGATGATTTTATTCAGATTATGAAGTGTATATGGAAGTCAGAGGGTTGATTGAGATAGTTCTGTCCTTTTCTATCTTTCTCTGGCTTGTATCCATTTGGCCCCATTCAGCCTACTGTTTTAAAACGTTTAACCCCATCCAGGTGTCAATTTTTTACTGGTGAGCAGTAGCGAGCCAGCATATTTTTTATTTTCGTTTGACAGCAGGCTAAATTTGTACATTTTTCGATAGAAAAATTTCTCCGGCGAAGCCGGATTTCTTCATATAATGCTGGCTCGCTATCGGTCGCCAGGAAGAAATCGACACCTAGATGGGGATACGTCTTAAAATAGTTGGCTGAATGGGGCCGAATGGATACAAGCCAGAGAAAGAGAGAAAAGGACAGAAATAAAAAAAAGCAGGCCACCCCCCTTAAGGGATTCAATTTACCGTCAGATGAAATGAAACAGAGAGTATAGAGGTACAGTCGGCCACATGAGTTCCGCTCCTCGTCGTGATGTTATGTATCAAAGTCAATTAGTATGAATTAACCCCTTGAAGCTCTGACACGTTTTAGAAGTTTATATTGGCTATCTTTAAACGATTTTATGCAGCTTAGGAAGGATATCTGGGTATTATAAGGGTATAAAGACTATCTCCATCAACCCTCTGACTTCCATATCCCCTTCCTAATCTGAATAAAATCGTCTAATAACTAGTAGCAAACAGAACAGAAATGCGTCTTGGTTCTTGAAAGGGTTAATTAAGAGTGTGACCTAGATGTGTGTGTGAATTTGTGTTTTGTCTGTGTTTGATCGTTGTTTTAAGTTGTGTTTTGTGTTTGCCCTGTTCTTGCTCTGTCTTGAGGCGGCCACCCCCAAGAAAAACGGAAAAAAAAAATAATAAAATAGAATTAAATAGAAAATAAAAAAATCAAATAGGAAAAGTGGGGATTGGGCCTGAGCATATAGATAGATAGACACATAGATTTATATAATTATCAGTTGACTAATCAGATGAGTTAACCACTGAATACGAAACTAGAAGCGTAATTCAATCATATACATAATATGTGTCCATGTATAAGATCACTGAGAGGAACAGAACTTATGTGGGCAACTGTATATTAGTTAAGGGGGGTCACCGGCTTTTTCTATATCTTTTTCTGTCTTTCTCTGGCTTGTATCCATTCGGCCTAATTCAGCCAACTGTTTTAAGACTTATCCCCATCCAGGTGTCGATATCTTCCTGGCGAGCGATAGCGAGCCAGCATTGTATGGAGAAATCCGGCTTCGCCGGAGAAATTTTTCTATCGAAAAATTTACAAATTTAGCTTGCTCTCAAAACAAAAATATATATATGCTGTCTCGCTACCGCTCACCAGGAAAATATTGACACCTGGATGGGGTAAACGTCTTAAAACAGTAGGCTGAATGGGGCCAAATGAATACAAGCCAAAGAGAGAGGGAGAGAAAGAGCAAAAAAGCGAGGTGGGCTCCCTTAACCAGACGAATGAAGAGAAGCGAGAAGGAGAGAGAGAGACTGGGGAAGAGGTGGAAAAACGTTGACAAAATTGGATTAAAAGAAACAAGTGGAGGAGCCGCTGAGATGGGTTGGTTAATGCAGACTCAGACTCACACACACACACACTCACACTCTATACACACACACACACACACACACACACACACACATGTCACTCTACACACATACATACTCACACACACACCATGAGGAAGGGCTGGTGAGATTGGTTGGTTGGTACACACACACATACACTACATATGGGTATGTCACTCTACACACACAAACACACACACACACTACATATGTCACTCTACACACACACACTACATGTCACTCTACACACACACACACACATTACATATGTCACTCTACACACACACAAGCACACATACACACACTACATATATCACTCTACACGTCACTCTACACACACACTACATATGTCACACTACATGTGTCACTCTACACACACACAAGCACACACACACACACACTACATATATCACTCTACACGTCACTCTACACACACACACTACATATGTCACTCTACAAACACACAAGCACACACACACACTACATATGTCACTCTACAAATACACAAGCACACACACACACACACACACACTACATATGTCACTCTACAAACACACAAGCACACACACACACTACATGTCACTCTACAAATACACAAGCACACACACACACACTACATGTTTCTGCCCGGAATCAAGCCAAATCTGTTCTTCGACTTGGTCCGGACGGTGTTCCTCCTGTTGTTCTCAAAAACTGTGCTTCCGTGCTGACTCCCTGCCTAGGCAAACTCTTTCGTCTCTGTCTATCCTCTAACGTCTTCCCTTCATGCTGGAAGTTTGCTCACATTCAACCTGTCCCAAAGAAGGGTGACCGCTCTCAACCCTCCAACTATCGTCCAATTGCTCTTATATCTTGTCTTTCTAAAGTTTTTGAAACTATTCTTGCTTCCAAATTTCTTAAGCATTTCTCTTCTCATAATCTGCTCTCAGATCGCCAGTATGGCTTCCTTAAGGGTCGCTCTACTGGTGATCTTCTTTCATATCTTACTAACTCTTGGTCATCCTCCTTTCGGGACTTCGGTGAGACTTTTTCTATTGCACTAGACATATCGAAAGCCTTCGATAGAGTCTGGCATAAATCTTTAATTTCTAAACTACCCTCCTTCGGTTTCTATCCCTCCATCTGTGCCTTTGTCTCTAATTTCCTTTCCGGCCGTTCCATAGCTGCGGTTGTGGACGGCCATTGTTCACTTCCTCACCCTATAAACTCCGGTGTTCCTCAGGGCTCTGTCCTATCTCCTATTCTCTTTCTAATTTTTATAAATGATCTCCTTAACTGTACCTTAATTCCCATCCATTCATACGCAGACGACTCAACCTTACACTACTCCATTAGTTTTTCAGAACGCCCCAGCCAGCAATCCCTCAACGACAAACGTAATGAAGCCATAGAACTCTTAAATTCTGATCTAAATACTATTTCCAATTGGGTCAGAGAAAACCTTGTTAACTTTAATGCTTCCAAAACCCAATTTCTCCATCTATCTACCCGTCAGGATCTCCCAGCGGACTATCCCTTATTCTTCAACAATACAAAAATCAACCCTTCATCTTCTCTCAATATTCTTGGTGTCTCTTTTTCTTCTGCTCTCATTTGGAAGGACCATATTACCAGTCTTGCTAAGGCAGCCTCCCAGAAGCTGGGTGTGCTCAACCGCCTTAGGGGGTTCTTTTCCCCTGCACAGCTTCTTGCTCTGTACAGGGGCATAGTGCGCCCTTGTATTGAGTATTGTTCACATGTGTGGGGAGGTTCCTCTCACACCGCTCTCCTAGACAAAGTTGAAAGGAAGGCCTTTCGTATCATTAACTCCCGTCCACTCACCAACTCTCTGCAATCTCTCTCTCTCCGCCGCAATGTTGCATCTCTCTCGGTATTCTATCGCTACTATAATAATCAGTGTTCCTCAGAGCTATCCCAGTGCATACCACCTCCTTTACGTAGGGCATGTGGTACCCGTCTTGCAACTCAATCCCACCCCTACTCTGTGCAACTCTCCAACCCAAGAGTGAAACGTTACTCTCAAACTTTCTTCTACTCAACATCTGAGCTCTGGAACTCTCTCCCAGAATCAGTCTTTCCCTCTTCCTATGACTTAAATTGCTTCAAACTCCGTGTGTCCAGGCATTTTGGCTCGAACGTCCCTTGATTTTGGCCCTGTCACTCTTTCAACTATGGGGGAGGCACTCGCTATAGGCAGTTATGCCTTTTGCCTCCCTCAATCACATAGAAAAAAAAAAAAAAAAAAAAAACATATGTCACTCTACACACACACAACATACGTATAGATACACACACACAGTATAAATAGACTTGAATAATACAAAAAATACTACAAGCACACACGTACACACACACACACACTACACATACACGACAAACACACATAACACCGACATTACACATACTTCACATAACAAAAAACACATACAACTCATACATTGCATATGACAAACAGATATTTGTCAGACACGTACGGCCGCGCTAATAAGTCATGTCCCAGCTGTCATAACGTTTTGCTTGCTCTGTGCTGTATTAATGTCAGTCAGATGTTGAATAGGGTGGGTAAGTGTAGGAACAGGTTTGTATATTTCACTCAATATGAAGAAATGAAGCTTAGATATTGCTGATACCAATTATTAATCAAAACATATTTGGTGCCGAAACATCACTTATTAGCGCGACTGTACATGCAAGTACAGTCGAGGTTAATAAGTGTCGTCAGATATTTCACAAAGTTTCGGACACTGACTAATACTCTTGAGGGATAAGCACTTTTTCCAGTAACTATAAAGATACCAATAACCCTTTTTGAGCGAAACCCACTGGAATCTATGACAACACTTAATACCCCCGATTGTACAGTTACCCACATAATGCTGCTACCCAACTACCTTTGTTTATGTAAATATGACGAGCATAATTGAATTACAAGAGTAGTTTATTATTCAGTCGCTAATTAGTGTTATATACCAACTGTTAGGAAACTACCGGTACCCTAAAAATGCAATCGCACTAGGCTTCTTACACAAGGCGAGGACAGAACTTGTGTGGTCAACTGTATACACACACACACACACACACACACACACACACACACACGAGTGTGGGGGATGAGACTGTGAAGCGCGGAGGCCAGGCGGCTTCAGAGATGAGATTGCTTTGGGCCGGGGTGCTTCGCATGTCTCACTCCCTAGACTGGAACAAGACCTCACGGGCCTCACCGTGTTCAGCGGTAGAGTGTAAAGGCTATCAGCCTATGCCCGAGAGGGAGTAGTTGGAATATAGAGAAAAAAACAAAAAAAAAATACATACATACACACACAAACACACACACACACACACACACACACACACACACACACACACACACACACACACACACACACACACACACACACACACACACACACACACCTGCAAGAAAGATAAAAATATCAAGTTAAGGGATTTCCACTTGAGGGATTATAATTTTCTGGACCCCTTTCTCCCTCATGTTTAGCCCCATTGCTTTTGAGATTTTAAGACGTCCCCCCCCCCCTCCATTAGATTGGCGATTTTAAGAACTTTCACCCCATTTCTATCCATTTCCAGACCTTTCGTGACATTTAGGTGTGGATTGTTTTCCCTGGCGAGCGATAGCAAGCCTGTAATTGGGGAGGAACCGGCCTTCGGCCGTGACATTTTTCTACCGATTTTTTTTACAAATTAATCTTGAAGGGGGATCTAATGGATGTTTTTTTAAGTTTGATGGAGGTCTAGGGAGGAAACTAAAAAATAAATTAATATATAAATATATAGACAAAAAATAACCACTGTCCCCTTAACTTGACAGAGGAGAGCCCCACTAACCTACCAACGGACAGAATAATGGACAGTCGGACACCCAAACAGACAGCTGGAGAGACAGGCAGACACACACACACACAACAGCTGGACACACACACACACACAACAGCTGGACACACACACACACATCCACACCCAGACACACACACACAACAGCTGGACACACACACACACACACATCCACACCCACACACTCACACCCAGACACAACAGCTGGACACACACACACACACATACAGACAGACAGACACATACCCACACCCACACCCACCCACATACAGACACACACACACTGGTAGGGTTAATTAATACTACGAGTCTACCATATGGTGCACGTAGACTAGTGTTGCCAATTTAGCTACCGGTACTTTTCCGCTAGATGTAGAGGTATTTACTTCGATTTAGAGACAAATTTTAACATCTAGCTACCTAAATTCTAGCGATATGCTGTAGATTTAACCATTTTAGAAGAGATATTGTAGAGATTGTGCCGTTATTCTAGCTAGTTTCGGTGTAGAGATTGTGCCGTTATTCTAGCTAGTTTCGGTGTAGAGATTGTGCCGTTATTCTATCTAGTTTCGGTGTAGAGATTGTGCCGTTATTCTAGCTAGTTTCGGTGTAGAGATTGTGCCATTATTCTAGCTAGTTTCGGTGTAGAGATTGTGCCGTTATTCTAGCTAGTTTCGGTGTAGAGATTGTGCCGTTATTCTAGCTAGTTTCGGTGTAGAGATTGTGCCGTTATTCTAGCTAGTTTCGGTGTAGAGATTGTGGCATTATTCTAGCTAGTTTCGGCATTTATATACTATCTAGCGGACTTGACTTGGTAACCCTGACATAGACACATACATGTACGGTGGCGCTAATAAGTCAATAATCAGCTGTCATTACGTTTGGCTCGCTTTGTCCTGTATCAATGTCTGTCAGATGTTGAATAGGGTGGGTAGGTGTAGGAACATGCTTGTTTAGCTCACTCGAAACGAATAAATCAAGTTTTAGACATTCCTGATACCAAATATTGGTGCCGAGACATCACTTATTAGGCCGACTGTATAAGACTACACACTCACACGCGCACACGTATACTGTATTTGGTTATGTGAATGAAGGAGACAAAAGGCAATGCTGCATGAGAGTTAAATGCGATAGTCTTCATGTATATAATTCCCACAGATCCTTCCTAAACTGTCAAAATGCGTCATTCTGGTGTTCACTAAATATTCTTAATATTGGGAAAATCTCTCTTACTAAAATGTTACCGGTACCTAAGAAAGCTATTCAAAAACTAATGGGGTGAAACGTCTTAATATCTCTAAACTATTGGAGTGAATCAGTGGAGGCCTAAAAAGACCTCCCTCAGCCCAAATAGGATTAACACTCCTTTAAAAATCCCCCATCTCCTTTTCACCTGAACACATTTGGAGCCTAATCATTCTGGCTAAGTATTTCCGCCACTACAATCTCATTCTCTCTCTCTCTCTCTCTCTCTCTCTCTCTCTCTCTCTCTCTCTCTCTCTCTCTCTCTCTCTCTCTCTCTCTCTCTCTCTCTCGTCATATCTTTGCTAACCTTTCCTTCCACTTTCCCTTACTCTAAGGTTAGCCATCTCTACTAGAATTAAGTCCTGACCACCTCGCTGGGATCGTAAGGTCTGTGTGGTCAGTGTATCCAAGTAAATCTATGTAAAACAAAATTCTCTCTCTCTCTCTCTCACTCTCACTCTCTCTCTCTCTCTCTCTCTCTCTCTCTCTCTCCTAGATTACGTTGTCAAATGATTAATGTCTCCCGCACTTACAAAGATATAGAGCGATTGGTATGTGTTCGAGCTAGGACAGACAAGTCCATTCCATCTATTTGAAAACTATGGCCGGTATCACACGAGAGCTTTTATAGTCAACATTCCATAATCAACATTTTGCTGGCAACAATTCTGGAATATTGTGCACTGGTATCGGAAACTAGGCTGATGATAGATGAATTTAGGTAGCAGAAATATTATAAATGTTTAAACTCATAAGCTGCCAGACCAGTGTTAAGGAGGGAAAAAGCGCTCGTGTGATACCGGCTTAATGGGGTAGTGCTCGTTTTTGGGGTCTATATATTTAGTTACCGATACTAATTCATTTTTGGTCTATATATTTAGTTACCGGTACTAATTCATTTTTGGTCTATATATTTAGTTACCGGTACTAATTCATTTTTGGTCTATATATTTAGTTACCGGTTCTAATTCATTTTTGGTCTATATATTTAGTTACCGGTTCTAATTCATTTTTGGTCTATATATTTAGTTACCGGTACTAATTCATTTTTGGTCTATATATTTAGTTACCGGTTCTAATTCATTTTTGGTCTATATATTTAGTTACCGATACTAATTCATTTTTGGTCTATATATTTAGTTACCGGTTCTAATTCATTTTTGGTTTATATATTTAGTTACCGGTTCTAATTCATTTTTGGTCTATATATTTAGTTACCAGTACTAATTCATTTTTGGTCTATATATTTAGTTACCAGTTCTAATTCATTTTTGGTCTATATATTTAGTTACCGGTACTAATTCATTTTTGGTCTATATATTTAGTTACCGGTTCTAATTCATTTTTGGTCTATATATTTAGTTACCAGTACTAATTCATTTTTGGTCTATATATTTAGTTACCGGTACTAATTATTTTTTTTTACTTTCCTCGTTAGACCCCCGTCAAGCTTTAACAAATACTCCCTAGACCCCCTTTCAAGATATATTTTTAAATTTGTCGGTAGAAAAATGTCCTGCCCGAAGACCGATTAATTCTAAAAATTACAGGCTCGCTATCGCTCGCCAGGAAAAAAATAGACACCTAAATGGGACGAAAGGTCTTAATAGTGACAAATATATGGGGCGAAAGGTCTCACCATCGCCAAACTAACGGAAAGAACGTCTAAAAATCTCAAAACTAATATGCTAAACATGAGGGAGAAGGGGGTCCATTAAAAACGAGTATATACTACCCCCTTAACTTACGAGGATCGGTTGGGAACTGTAGGTATCTTTTCGTTGAAGACGTGTAGACTACGAGATTGAGGTTTTCAAAATCTCTTACTTTCAAGCTCCAATACGAGTTTCTTTTCTGTTTTCTGGCTACTATTAGATGATTATATTCAGATTAGTAACGGTATATGGAAGTCAAAGGGTTGATTGAGATATTATTTACCCTTTTAATAGACACAGATCCTTCCTAAGATGCATAAAATCGTCTAATGATAGCCAAAATAAACAGCTAAAACGCGTCAGAGCTTCAAAGGGTTAATGTGTCTGTCAACGTTGAAGATTTTTGAGCCTCAATATGAATATAAAGCCGGTATCACACGAGCGCTTTTTCACTCCACATTTATCCTTAACACTGGTCTGGCAGCTTATGTGATCACCATATAAAATATTTTGGTTGCCTAAATTGCTCGATCACCAGTCTTGTTCCCGATACCAGTGCAAAATATACCAAAAATGTTGCCAGAAAAAAATTGACCATCGAATGTTGACTATAAAAGCTCTCGTGTGATACCGGCTTAACACGCAACCGCGATTGGAATATAGAACTGAAGAGGTTAACCCCTTCTGTACCGGCGACGTCTTATTAATTTGATTCTAGCTATACTTAGACGATTTTATGCAGTTTAAGAAGGATCTGTTCTAGTAAAAAGTGTTAAGTGAGATCGTTTGAAGCCTATTAATTACTGGAGACTCTACTTGAACTGAATAAAATCGTCTAATACTAGCCAGAATAATGTTAAAAGGACGCCTCGGTACTGAAGAGGTTAAACACTAGCACAGTGAGATTGGCAACTCTCACATGTAATTATTTTTTACATCGCTCTTAACACCAATAACCCCCTAATTCAATTAATGAAAACTTGTAACTCTCCCAGGATTCGAACCTAGGACATCTCATACAGAACTTACACGATCCAACCATTACACCATCAAGACAGTTTTAAGTACAGCACATTACTACGATTAATATCCATGGTGGATCACATATATGCTTTCATTAATTTCATTGGAGGTGTTTGGTGGTGTGGTGAAAATAGTTTATCGAATACTGAATATTAATTAATTAGTTATACTTGAAACATTTATTATTACTACTTCCCTCATAAGTTGCTAATAACTCTCCAGTAGAGCAGTTCAAGAGGAGTGTAGATAGTAACTTGCATACCCTACTCTGCAATGACTGCAAGGCACAACACGGGAGGCTACACAATTTCATTATTTCCAGTTAAGAGTACCTTCCCGAACGGTGTTTGATATACTACATGATACTTATAAATCCAAGTAACTCTCTCACCCCCCCCCCCCTCTCTCTCTCTCTCTCTCTCTCTTGCAAGTAGCGTGGCCCCTATACACTAAGTCTACATATACAGCAAACTTTCTCCTTTCATAACTAGCGGTGAGACCCCTATTCATTCTACCTAGCCTATGCATACAAAAAACACACACACACACACACACGCGCGCTCTCTCTCTCTCTCTCGCTCTCACGAAGGAGACACAAAAGGCAAAGCTTCCTGCAATAAATGTCACCCCCCTCAAAAAAAAAACACACAAAAAAAAAAGTTATAGAACAAAAGTGATAGTGATGTGTGTGTGTATATATGTGTGTCCATCCTACCCTCTATACACTCCTATAATAATCCATACACTCTAAGAGACCTCTCCAACAACTATAGGGTTCACTCCTTTCCTCTTCACTCTACTCTTGTCTCGTTCATTCTGATGGTGTGCCAGTCTGCAGGTCTGTGGTATGTGTTTCTGTGTAGTCATGTGTTTCTGTGTGTTCATGTGTGGTTATGTGTGTTTCTGTGTTTGTATGTGTGTTTGTACGTGTGGTTATATGTGTGTTTGTATGTGTAGTTATATGTGTGTTTCTGTGTGTTTGTACGTGTGGTTAAATATGTGTTTCTGTCTTTGTACGTGTTGTTATATGTGTGTTTGTACGTGTGGTTAAATATGTGTTTATGTGTGTGTGTGTACGTGTGGTTATGTGTGTTTCTGTGTGTTATGCGTGTTTGTATCTGTGGTCATGTGGGTTTCTGTGTGTTTGCACGTGTGGTTATGTGGGTTTGTGTGTGTGGTTATGTGGGTTTGTGTGTATATATGTGGCTATGTATGTTTCTACGTGTGGTTATGTGTGTTTGTACGTGTGGTTATGTGTGTTTGTACGTGTGGTTATGTGTGTTTGTATGTGTGGTTATGTGGGTTTCTGTGTGTTTGCATGTGTGGCTATGTGGGTTTGTACGTGTGGTTATGTGTGTTTGTACATGTGGTTATGTGTGTTTGTACGTGTGGTTATGTGGGTTTGTACGTGTGGTTATGTGTGTTTGTACATGTGGTTATGTGTGTTTGTATGTGTGGTTATGTGTGTTTGTATGTGTGGTTATGTGTGTTTGTACATGTGGTTATGTGTGTTTGTACGTGTGGTTATGTGGGTTTGTACGTGTGGTTATGTGTGTTTGTAAATGTGGTTATGTGTGTTTGTATGTGTGGTTATGTGTGATTGTACGTGTGGTTATGTGTGTTTGTACATGTGGTTATGTGTGTTTGTACGTGTGGTTATGTGTGTTTGTACGTGTGGTTATGTGTGTTTGTACATGTGGTTGTGTGTGTTTGTACGTGTGGTTATGTGTGTTTGTACATGTGGTTATGTGTGTTTGTATGTGTGGTTATGTGTGTTTGTACGTGTGGTTATGTGTGTTTGTACGTGTGGTTATGTGTGTTTGTATGTGTGGTTATGTGTGTTTGTATGTGTGGTTGTGTGTGTTTGCATGTGTGGTTATGTGTGTTTGCATGTGTGGTTATGTGGGTTTGTATGTGTGGTTATGTGGGTTTGTGTGTATATATGTGGCTATGTATGTTTCTTTTTTTTTCTTTTTTTTTTTTTTTCTATGTGATTGAGGGAGGCAAAAGGCATAACTGCCTATAGCGAGTGCCTCCCCCATAGTTGAAAGAGTGACAGGGCCAAAATCAAGGGACGTTCGAGCCAAAATGCCTGGACACACGGAGTTTGAAGCAATTTAAGTCATAGGAAGAGGGAAAGACTGATTCTGGGAGAGAGTTCCAGAGCTCAGCTGTTGAGTAGAAGAAAGTTTGAGAGTAACGTTTCACTCTTGGGTTGGAGAGTTGCACAGAGTAGGGGTGGGATTGAGTTGCAAGACGGGTACCACGTGCCCTACGTAAAGGAGGTGGTATGCACTGGGATAGCTCTGAGGAACACTGATTATTATAGTAGCGATAGAATAGCGAGAGAGATGCAACATTGCGGCGGAGAGAGAGAGATTGCAGAGAGTTGGTGAGTGGACGGGAGTTAATGATACGAAAGGCCTTCCTTTCAACTTTGTCTAGGAGAGCGGTGTGAGAGGAACCTCCCCACACATGTGAACAATACTCAATACAAGGGCGCACTATGCCCCTGTACAGAGCAAGAAGCTGTGCAGGGGAAAAGAACCCCCTAAGGCGGTTGAGCACACCCAGCTTCTGGGAGGCTGCCTTAGCAAGACTGGTAATATGGTCCTTCCAAATGAGACCAGAAGAAAAAGAGACACCAAGAATATTGAGAGAAGATGAAGGGTTGATTTTTGTATTGTTGAAGAATAAGGGATAGTCCGCTGGGAGATCCTGACGGGTAGATAGATGGAGAAATTGGGTTTTGGAAGCATTAAAGTTAACAAGGTTTTCTCTGCCCCAATTGGAAATAGTATTTAGATCAGAATTTAAGAGTTCTATGGCTTCATTACGTTTGTCGTTGAGGGATTGCTGGCTGGGGCGTTCTGAAAAACTAATGGAGTAGTGTAAGGTTGAGTCGTCTGCGTATGAATGGATGGGAATTAAGGTACAGTTAAGGAGATCATTTATAAAAATTAGAAAGAGAATAGGAGATAGGACAGAGCCCTGAGGAACACCGGAGTTTATAGGGTGAAGAAGTGAACAATGGCCGTCCACAACCGCGGCTATGGAACGGCCGGAAAGGAAATTAGAGACAAAGGCACAGATGGAGGGATAGAAACCGAAGGAGGGTAGTTTAGAAATTAAAGATTTATGCCAGACTCTATCGAAGGCTTTCGATATGTCTAGTGCAATAGAAAAAGTCTCACCGAAGTCCCGGAAGGAGGATGACCAAGAGTTAGTAAGATATGAAAGAAGATCACCAGTAGAGCGACCCTTAAGGAAGCCATACTGGCGATCTGAGAGCAGATTATGAGAAGAGAAATGCTTAAGAAATTTGGAAGCAAGAATAGTTTCAAAAACTTTAGAAAGACAAGAGATAAGAGCAATTGGACGATAGTTGGAGGGTTGAGAGCGGTCACCCTTCTTTGGGACAGGTTGAATGTGAGCAAACTTCCAGCATGAAGGGAAGACGTTAGAGGATAGACAGAGACGAAAGAGTTTGCCTAGGCAGGGAGTCAGCACGGAAGCACAGTTTTTGAGAACAACAGGAGGAACACCGTCCGGACCGTACGCCTTATTAGTGTTAAGCCCAGAGAGGGTAGAAAGTACATCTTTAGAAGAGATTAGGATATTAGGCATAAGTAAGAGAGAGGAGGGCGGAGAGGGTGTGGTTATGTGTGTTTGTACGTGGTTATGTGTGTTTGTACGTGTGGTTATGTGTGTTTATATGTGTGGTCATGTGGGTTTCTGTGTGTTTGTACGTGTGGTTATGTGTGCTAGTAAGTGTGGTTATGTGTGCTTGTAAGTAAGGTTATGTGTGTTTCTACGTGTGGTTATGTGTGCTTGTAAGTGTGGTTATGTGTGTTTGTATGTGTGGTCATGTGGGTTTCTGTGTGTGTGTACGTGTGGTTATGTGTGCTTGTAAGTGTGGTTATGTGTGTTTCAGTGTGTTTGTACGTGTGATTATATGCGTTTCTGTGTGTTTGTAAGTGTGGTCATGTGCGTTTCTGTGTGTTTATACGTGTGGTTACGTGTGTTTGTATGTGTGGTTATATGTTTGGTTATGTGTGTTTGTGCGTGTAGGTATGTGTGTTTTTGTGTGTTTCTATAGGCTACAGTGTGGGTTCTAAGCCTGGATACCATATTTTTATTTATTTTTATTTTATGTTTATATATCTACGTATGTTGACTGTCTTACTGGAGTTCCATCCTGTCCTGAATACAATGGTTCATGGTAGTAAAACATTGAAGAAACACCGTTAGGGGATGTAGACATTTCCCTATTTATTCAGTTTGTGACCTTTTCTCTCTCTATTATTTATTTTGTTGGGTCAATACTCCAACGCTCGGATACTATAATAAAAATCTTGATTATATTTGCTCCAACTCTCTCTCTCTCGCTCTCGCTCTCGCTCTCGCTCTCGCTCTCGCTCGCTCTCGCTCTCGCTCTCGCTCTCGCTCTCGCTCTCGCTCTCGCTCTCGCTCTCGCTCTCTCTCGCTCTCTCTCTCTCTCTCTCTCTCTCTCTCTCTCTCTCTCTCTCTCTGTACCAGCGAGGTCCTTTTCATATATTCTGGCAACGATTAGACGATCTTATTCAACCTAGGAAGGACGTCTACCCATTAAAAGGTTACACACCATCTCAATTAATCCTTTTAGCTACATCATATCCTTCCTAAGCTTCATAAAATTGTCTAAATGGAACTGAAATCAAATAACAAAGACGTCACCGGTACAGAAAGGGTAAAGTATTGATAAATCAGCCGCCAAGGTATTAAATTTAACGCCAACTGGAAATAAACAGACTATAGGACCTTATATTATCCTGGTACGGTCCAACTGTACCCTCCCAGTACCTTATATTATCCTGGTACGGTCCAACTGTACCCTCCCAGTACCTTATATTATCCTGGTACGGTCCAACTGTACCCTCCCAGTACCTTATATTATCCCGGTACGGGCCAACTGTACCCTCCCAGTACCTTATATTATCCCGGTACGGTCCAACTGTACCCTCCCAGTACCTTATATTATCCAGGTACGGTCCAACTGTACCCTCCCAGTACCGTATATTATCCTGGTACGGTATAACTGTAACCTCCCAGTACCTTATATTATCCTGGTACGGTCCAACTGTACCCTTCCAGTACCTTATATTATCCTGGTACGGTCCAACTGTACCTTCCCAGTACCTTATATTATCCTGGTACGGTCCAACTGTACCTTCCCAGTACCTTATATTATCCTGGTACGGTCCAACTGTACCCTCCCAGTACCGTATATTATCCTGGTACGGTCCAACTGTACCCTCTCAGTACCTTATATTATCCTGGTACGGTCCAACTGTACCCTCCCAGTACCTTATATTATCCAGGTACGGTCCAACTGTACCCTCCCAGTACCTTATATTATCCCGGTACGGTCCAACTGTACCCTCCCAGTACCTTATATTATCCAGGTACGGTCCAACTCTACCCTCCCAGTACCTTATATTATCCTGGTACAGTCCAACTGTACCCTCCCAGTACCTTATATTATGCAGGTGCGGTCCAACTGTACCCTCCCAGTACCTTATATTATCCTGGTACGGTCCAACTGTACCCTCCCAGTACCTTATATTATCCTGGTACGGTCCAACTGTACCTCCCCCCCCCCCCCACCCCAGTACCATATATTGCCCTGGTACGGACCAACTGTACCCCCCCCCCCCACCTCCGTACCATATATTGTCCTGGTACGGACCAACTGTACCCCCGTACCATAAATAGTCCTGGTACGGACCAACTGTACCCCCCCCCCCTCCCCTCCCCCGTACCATATATACCGGTAGTCCTGGTACGGACCAACTATACCCCCCCCCCCTCCTCCTCCCTCATATATTCTCCCGTTACGGTCCACTGTTTTAATTATTGGTGAAGGGCCCCCATCAAACAAGAGATAATAGCTCGCTGTCATGGTACCCGGTTATTACGATAGAGCTACAGGTGCCATCAAATGTTACCGTGGGTCTAACCTCAAATATGTCATCTATGTAGTAAACACACACACACACACACAGATAGGTACTGTAGAGAGAGAGAGAGAGAGAGAGAGAGAGAGAGAGAGAGAGAGAGAGAGAGAGAGAGAGAGAGAGAGAGAGAGAGAGAGAGAGAGAGCAAATCCTTAGATATCCTAAAGCTTTCTCGTATAATTATTATGTTAAGGAGTAGGCTACTCAAAAACTGATATCCTTCTTCAATCATTATCCATTAAAATACATACCGGTATATTCATAAAATACATACCGGTATATTCATAAAATACATACCGGTATACTCATAAAATACATACCGGTATACTCATAAAATACATACCGGTATATTCATAAAATACATACCGGTATATTCATAAAATACATACCGGTATATTCATAAAATACATACCGGTACACTCATAAAATACATACCGGTATACTCATAAAATACATACCGGTATACTCATAAAATACATACCGGTATATTCATAAAATACATACCGGTATATTCATAAAATACATACCGGTATATTCATAAAATACATACCGGTATATTCATAAAATACATACCGGTATATTCATAAAATACATACCGGTATATTCATAAAATACATACCGGTATACTCATAAAATACATACCGGTATATTCATAAAATACATACCGGTATACTCATAAAATACATACCGGTATACTCATAAAATACATACCGGTATATTCATAAAATACATACCGGTATATTCATAAAATACATACCGGTATATTCATAAAATACATACTGGTATACTCATATGATACATACCGGTATACTCATAAAATACATACCGGTATACTCATAAAATACATACCGGTATACTCATAAAATACATACCAGTATATTCATAAAATACATACCGGTATATTCATAAAATACATACCGGTATACTCATAAAATACATACCGGTATATTCATAAAATACATACCGGTATATTCATATAATACATACCGGTATATTCATAAAATACATACCGGTATATTCATAAAATACATACCGATATACTCATAAAATACATACCGGTATATTCATAAAATACATACTGGTATATTCATAAAATAAAAAATACAATACAATAATACAGTAAATATATCCCCTTGTCACCTAATGAACATAACTTTAAGCTGATTAAGGGGAGGTTTTTAGTGTTTCCTAGACTTCCATCAAGCTTGAGATTACACATCTTTTTTCAAGATAAATTTGTACATTTTTCGGTAGAAAAATTTCCCGGCCGAAGGCCGGTTCCTCTTAAATTAAAGGCTCGCTATCGCTCGCCAGGCAAAAATCGACACCTAAATGGGACGAAAGGTCTTAAAAGTGACATAAATGGGGTGAAAGTTCTTAAAATCGCCAAACTAATGGGGCGAACGTCTTAAAATCTCAAAAGCAATGGGGCTACACATGAGGGAGAAATGGGTAAAGAAAAAATCCCTCAAGTAGAAATCTCCCCTTAACCCCTTCTGTACCGGCGACGTCTTTGTAGCTTTTCATCTGGCTACTTTTAGACGATTTTATTGAGTTTAAAATTGGCCTCCAGCAGTTTACAGGCTTCGAACTATCTCACTTAACCCCTTCTGTAACGGCGACGTCTTTTGTATTTGATTTCAGCTACGCTTAGACGATTTTATGAAGCTTAGGAAGGATACATGATAGCTAAAGCGATTAATTAAGACAATCTGTAGCCTTTCAATGGGTAGACATCCTTCCTAATCTGAACAAAATCGTGTACCGGTAATAGTTGGCAGAAAATAATGAAAAGTACATCACCGGTACAGAAGGGGTTAACCCTGTTTGATACCACAGATCCTTTTTAAACTTCACAAAATCATCTAAATATAGCTGGAATGAAACTAAAAAGACGTCTCCAGTACAGAAGGGGTTAAATTCCCTTCCTAGTTGTTCAGGTTCAATCCTCTTGCCCTAGCTTAAGGGGGTAGTACCCGCTTTTTATGGACCCCCTTCTCCCTCATGTTTAGCATATTAGTTTAGAGGTTTTAAGACGTTCGGTCAATATTAAGACCTTTCGTGCCATTTCGGTGTCGATTTTTTCCTGGCGAGCGATAGCGAGCCTCTAATTTGAGAAGGATTCGGCCTTCGGCCGGGATATTTTTCTACCGAAAAATTTACACATTTATCTTGAAAGGGGGTCTAGACTCTAGGGGGTGTTTTTCTAAGCTTGATGGAGGTCTAGCGAGGACACTAAACAAAATATAATTATATAGGCCCTATAAATAAATATATAGGCGAAAAATCAAGCACTACCGGTACCCCCTTAAACTCTATTTGCAAGCTTGGTTAGATCTCGACTAAAAGAACATAATGCTACTGAAGTGGAGGCATTAGTTTGTTATGACACCCATTCTCCCTCATGTTTAGGTTTATTATCCTAGCTATGAGACTTTAAGACAATCGCCCAATTATTACCTGGCGAATGACAGCAAGCCCGTAATTTAGTACCAGTAGCAATTGGCCTTCGGCCGGGATATATATATATATATATATATATATATATATATATACAATTACAGCTTTCACATTCAGTATTCTTCAGTGTTGTGGATGGGGGGTCACCTACTTTTTGTATCTTTCTCTCCTGTTCTCTCTTTCTCTGGCTTGTATCCATTCGGCCCCATTCAGCCAACTGTTTTAAGACGTTTATCCCCATCCAGGTATCAATTTCTTCCTGGCGAGCGAAAGCGAGCCAGCATAGTATGGAGAAATCCGGCTTCGCCGGAGACATTTTTCTTTCGAAAAATGTACAAATTTAGCTTGCTGTCAAAACAAAAATATATATATGCTGGAAAATATTGACACCTGGATGGGGGTAAGCGTCTTAAAACAGTAGGCTGAATGGGGCCGAATGGATTCAAGCCAAAGAGAGAGGGAGAGACAGAGAAAAAAAGCGAGGTGGGGCCCCTTAAGGTAAAGGGCGCGGTGGTTACAAGTCACGTCCTACCTCAATATAGTATCAGCATTGGTAACCATATCTCAGGGGAGGATAACAAATTAACCTCAACACCAATATATTACAGGTATATATTGCATCTCCCCACACACACACACACACACACACACACACACACACACACACACACACACACACACACACACACACACACACACACACACACACACACACACACACCACACACACACACACACACACACACACACACACACACACACACACACACACACACACACACACACACACACACACACCACACACACACACACACACAGCCCGTAGCCTAGTAGGTAGAGCTCTCGTCTCACACACGAGGGGTCGGGGGTTCAATTCCCGGCCGGGCGGAGACAAATTGGGCTTGTCTCCTTTCATGTGTTAGCCTCAGTTCACCTAGCTGTAAATAGGTACCTGGAATAAGTGGACGACGTTGTGACGTCCCATCTGGGGTTGGCAAAAATGGTACAAGGCGAGATGGGTATCATATGGTTCACCTAAGCTGATGGCTACCTAAGCCTTCGGGCGAGACGGTACCGTCTATAGTGAGAATGGTACCATACAGATCCACCCTAAGCCTTCGTTTCCGATGTCGCCAATTGGCTAAATACAGACTACACACACATCCACAGCCATTCCAACAGTACATAAAACACTTAACATGCATTTCACGCAATACATTCCCAGTTAAGGAGGCGCGATAATAATGAGCTTAGCTCGCATTGCGTGGATTCCCCTTGACGAACAAGTAACTGAGTAACTGACTGAGTAACACACACACACTCACTCACTCACTCACACACACACACACTCTCACACACACACACACACACACTCACTCTCACACACACACACTCTCACACACACACACTCACACTCACACGCTCACTCACTCACTCACACACACACACACACACTCTCACACACACACACACACAATCTGAAAACAATACCAAACACATAATTATTGAACCAAATTACAAACCACATAGGCCTACATGTTCTACTATTACAAACCACATAGGCCTACATGTTCTACTATTACAAACCACATAGGCCTACATGTTCTACTATTACAAACCACATAGGCCTACATGTTCTACTATTACAAACCACATAGGCCTACATGTTCTACTATTACAAACCACATAGGCCTACATGTTCTACTATTACAAACCACATAGGCCTACATGTTCTACTATTACAAACCACATAGGCCTACATGTTCTACTATTACAAACCACATAGGCCTACATGTTCTACTATTACAAACCACATAGGCCTACATGTTCTACTA
This sequence comes from Paralithodes platypus, assembly GCA_032716605.1. Classification (NCBI taxonomy): domain Eukaryota; kingdom Metazoa; phylum Arthropoda; class Malacostraca; order Decapoda; family Lithodidae; genus Paralithodes; species Paralithodes platypus. The sequence goes on along the minus strand of CM064521.1, from coordinate 56,186,995 downwards.
TTACAAACCACATAGGCCTACATGTTCTACTATTACAAACCACATAGGCCTACATGTTCTACTATTACAAACCACATAGGCCTACATGTTCTACTATTACAAACCACATAGGCCTACATGTTCTACTATTACAAACCACATAGGCCTACATGTTCTACTATTACAAACCACATAGGCCTACATGTTCTACTATTACAAACCACATAGGCCTACATGTTCTACTATTACAAACCACATAGGCCTACATGTTCTACTTATTACAAACCACATAGGCCTACATGTTCTACTATTACAAACCACATAGGCCTACATGTTCTACTATTACAAACCACATAGGCCTACATGTTCTACTATTACAAACCACATAGGCCTACATGTTCTACTATTACAAACCACATAGGCCTACATGTTCTACTATTACAAACCACATAGGCCTACATGTTCTACTATTACAAACCACATAGGCCTACATGTTCTACTATTACAAACCACATAAGCCTACATGTTCTACTATTACAAACCACATAGGCCTACATGTTCTACTATTACAAACCACATAGGCCTACATGTTCTACTATTACAAACCACATAGGCCTACATGTTCTACTATTACAAACCACATAGGCCTACATGTTCTACTATTACAAACCACATAGGCCTACATGTTCTACTATTACAAACCACATAGGCCTACATGTTCTACTATTACAAACCACATAGGCCTACATGTTCTACTATTACAAACCACATAGGCCTACATGTTCTACTATTCCCTCAAAGTGTGACTACATTTCTTTATTAAAGATAATTATGATTTCTGGGCTTCCAATAAACAAGAGAGTTGACGTTCATAACATCCGGTTTGGTACACGTTCATAACATCCGGTTTGGTACACGTACATAACATCCGGTTTGGTACACGGACAGCCTTCTAATATCCGGTTTGGTACACGAACAACCTACCTGTACGGACCCGTAGGCCGTTTCCCCTTTATCCTTTTCAAACTCCTCATTTGATCTCTTCCGACGTTTGACATTCCATTCTAATTGGCTTTACCTGATCTACACAGTCCGTTGCCTCATTAAACCTTTTCCAATTCCCTCATTTAATCTCTCCCAAGGATTTAACTCCTATTATTAGCCTCACCTGACCCTACCAGAACAGTTTTTGTATGTATGTATGTTTGTGTGCATACGTGAGCGTTTATGTATACGGGTATGTGCACACTTACTGCATGTTCTTATGTTCTTATATATGTATGTATATGTATGCGTATGTATGTGTGTACGTATGTGTATATATGTATGTTCTGTATATATATAAGTAAAATAAATGTGTATATGTACTGTATATCACTTACTCTCATGGTTAATTTATGATAATTTGTATTTCACACTAGCATCATTATTTTATTTCTTTGTTTAATTTTAAGTATATTATACTCACACATTGTAAACTGAGCTTACCATTTTCATATCTGTATAATATTATCTCATGTTCATCCACTAAATTGTAAAATGTGTATTTTCAGCTCATGAGGCTGCCATTCTTTAATAACCCGTTTATTATTATTATTATTATTATTATTATTATTATAATATCCGGTTCGGTACCCGGACAACCTGCTAATACCCGGTTCGGTACACGAACAACCTGCTAGTATCCGGTTTAGTACACGGACACGCTGCTAGTATCCGGTTTAGTACACGGACACGCTGCTAGTATCCGGTTTAGTACTCTGACAACCTGCTAATATCCGGTTCGGTACACGTTTATAATATCCGGTTTAGTACACGGACACGCTGCTAATATCCGGTTTAGTACACGGACAACCTGCTAATATCCGGTTCGGTACACGTTTATAATATCCGGTTTAGTACACGGACACGCTGCTAGTATCCGGTTTAGTACTCTGACAACCTGCTAATATCCGGTTCGGTACACGTTTATAATATCCAGTTTGGTACTCGGACAACCTGCTAGTATCCGGTTTAGTACACGGACAAACTGCTAATATCCGGGTTGTCGATACATAGCACCACACGTGTTGATAGCATCCGGCTCATTAGGGAGGACTACAAAGACAATCAAGCAACAACAGATCCAGCGATCCCTCATGGCTGCTTGCCCTCCAAAACACTGATGGTCAAGTGTTTCCCCGTAGAACTAGGGCAGCTGAGAGCGCCCATGAATTTACACTTTCTCCTCCACAATGCAGGACTTCTGCTTATCAGAATTCATTTATCCCCAGAGCTACTACTCTTTGGAATTCACTTCCCTAGAATTGCTTTCCACAAACTTACAATTTACAAATGTTTAAATCCAGTTGTTACAAACATTTTATGAATGGAGGATGCCTTTAGGCACATGGACCTTTTTGTTTTATCTGTGTTTTTCCTTCCTCCGTTCATTGTCTCTTTAAAAAAAAAAAAAAAAAAAAAAAAAAAAAAGGTTTAGAGTGGGTAAGGGGAAAATGGAAAGGGAAGACTGCCTTGGGATAAATGTCCGTGGCAGGATTAGGAGATATTAGTAGGGGACAATTGTTAGTAATATAATATAGTAAAAAAAAACATATTTACAAATGCAATCAGTCGCGGGTGTAAGGGGGGTGACCTGCTTTTTGTTATTTCTGTCCTTTTCTCTCTTTCTCTGGCTTGTATCCAATCGGCCCCATTCAGCCAACTATTTTAAGACGTTTATCCCCATCTAGGTGTCGATTTCTTCCTGGCGAGCGATAGCGAGCCAGCATTATATGAAGAAATCCGGCTTCGCCGGAGATATTTTTTCTATCGAAAAATGTACAAAATTAGCCTGCTGTCAAACAAAAATAAAAAATATGCTGTCTCGCTACCGCTCACCAGTAAAAAATTGACACTTGGATGGGGATAAACGTCTTAAAACAGTAGGCTGAATGGGGCCAAATGGATACAAGCCAGAGAAAGATAGAAAAGGACAGAACAAAAACAGGTCACCCCCCTTAAGGCGAGGTGTTTGTCTACGCGATGTTTAAAGGAATCAACGGTGCTGCAGTCTATAACATCTCGGGGAAGACCATTCCACAAGTTGACGACTTTTATGGGTGAGGAGATTAATAGAGCCTCACGGAAGGACTTCATAATAGGTAGAGGACATCTTGTTCGATCCATGTCATTAAACGCACGAAGCTTATTAACCCTTTCAAGCTCCAATACGCGTTTCTGTTCGAAGCTTATTAACCCTTTCAAGCTCCAATACGCGTTTCTGTTTTGTTTCTGGCTACTATTAGACGATTTTATTCAGATTAGTAACGGTATATGGAAGTCAAAGGGTTGATTGAGATAGTCTTTACCCTTTTAATACCCACAGATCCTTCCTAAGCTGTATCAAATCGTCCAATGATAGCCAAAATAAACTGCTAAAACGTGTCAGAGCTTCAAAGGGTTAAGGTCTAGCGAGGAAAGTAAACAAAATATAAAAAAATATGAATAAATATGCAAATAAATATATAAATAAACCCCCATTAATGAAAGACAAAATGTAATAAAGCAAGGCGACATTGATATCAAACGGGTACCGGTAATTGATAAACCCCTTCACCACCCATACGTAATGTTCATCATATTCTGGTTACCATTAGACGATTTTCTTTAGGTTGTAATCTGCCTCTACGACTCACAGGGGTATATGCGATCTCAATAAACCCTCTGAATATCAAGGGTCCTTCTTAAACTGCGTAAAATCGCCTAACTTTAGTTAGACTGAAAGGTAAAAATACGGCATGGTGCTGAAGGGGTTAACAAAAACTATGCAGGGCAAGATATTCCACCGCAACAGTATGAGCATTGTATATCTAACTGTACCGTACATATATGAATGAAGAAACTGTACAAATCTGAATACAAAAACTACAAATCTGAATGAAAAAACTAAATCTGAATGAAAAAACTAAATCTGAATGAAAAAACAGTACAAGTATGAATGGAAAAACTATATAAATATGAATGACAAAGCTGTACAAATATGAATGAAAAAACTGTACAAACATGAATGAAAAAACTGTACAAATATGAATGAAAAACTGTACAAATATGAATGAAAAAACTGTACAAACATGAATGAAAAAACTGTACAAATATGAATGGAAAAACTGTACAAATATGAATGGAAAAACTGTACAAATATGAATGATTTTTTTTTTACAAATATGAATGAAAAACTGTACAAATGAATGAAAATAACTACAAATCTGAATGAAAAAACTCAATCTGAATGAAAAAACTGTACAAATATGAATGAAAAACTAAATCTGAATGAAAAAACTACACAAATTAATGAAAATAACTACAGATGAATGAAAACAATTTACAAATATGAATGAAAAACTGTACAAATCTGAATGAAAAAACTACAAATATGAATGAAAAAACTACAAATCTGAATGAAAAAACTGTACAAATATGAATGAAAAACTACAAATCTGAATGAAAAAACTACAAATATGAATGAATAAACTGTACAAATCTGAATGAAAAACCTGTACACATCTGAATGAATAAACTGTACAAATCCGAATGAATAAACTGTACAAACATGAATGAAAAAAATGTACAAATATGAATGAACAAACATGATAGGTCCGCTTATCAACACAGCAACTGACGTCATGTCAGCCGCAGGTGAAAAGTTAATTTGCAGATAATTGGCGTACGTCAGTGTGGTGGAAATGTGTGTAGGTACGGTTGCGCTAATAAATCATGTCCCAGCTGTCATTACGTGTGGCTTGCTCTGTGCTGTATTAATGTCTGTCAGATGTTGAATAGGGTGGGTAAGTGTAGGAACATGTTTGTATATTCCACTCGATATGAAGAAATGAAGCTTAGATATTGCTGATACCAATTATTGATCAAAACATACTTGGTGCCGTGACATCACTTATTAGCGCAATTGTACCTTGACCCATTCAGTACTGATGTCGTCATTTTCATTATATTCTGGCAACTATTAGACGGTTTGATTCAGCTTAGGAAGGACGTCAACCCGTTAAAAGAATACAGACTATCTCAACGAATCCTTCTAGCTACCGGTACCACATAGCCTTCCCAAGCTTCATAGAATCGTCCAAATGCAGCGGACATAAAAACAAAAAGGCGTCGCTGGTACTGTAACGCTGTCAACGCTGAATAAAGTGTGTGACGCACCCCAGTGCTGTGCAACGCAACCTGATTGTACTCCTTGGTACTCTACTGTACCGCCCGTGATCTGGCTACCGTCAGCCGCAATGTATATTGAGTGTGACAACTTATAACTATGTTCTTTGTATCTCTGCAAAGGTCTCGTCATGTGCTAACCAGTGGTGGGTTTTGTTTTAAGCCATGTCGAGACCTTCCATTTAATATGTAGTATCAATAGAGAAGTTGATAGATAAGACAATGGGAGTTCAGAGAGAGAGAGAGTGAGTTAGGCTTCAGAGCAAGAGGGTAGCAACGCGCCGCGCTGCCGGCCGGGTGGTTGCCAGACGTATGGACTGGTTGGCAGCCTTGCCCTTATAGCTAGGCGCGATAGGGTTGGTAGTCCATTGTTGCCTGCCTGGGCTGGGCCCATGTTGTCGTACAGCACATTGCCTGGAGGCTGGCTGCGTGTTCTATGACCAGGTTGCCTAGAACCTTTGAGATTCTAACATCCCTTGCCCTCTCTCCCAACTTCTCACGGTTGCACTCTTTCTCTCTGACGACATTACTCTCATTTCATTCTCCTCTCTATTTAAATGCATAACCTTCCCTTGAGGTCCTAAAGGAGTTTCAGCACTCACCTCTCGTATTACTCTTAGGACAAGCATATATTTACATGTATTAGATTTAAGGGGTTAATGTGAACAGCGATCTTCTTGATGAGGATAGTTGGTGAACGTTCTACATGTTCACGAGTTATATGCCCTGCTCATCATCCCATTTGTGACTAGACTGGTGCCATGTGTAAGAGCCCGACCATGCCCAGGAGTTGTCTGTAGAGGGACGAGGACTTAGCCTTGATTTGCATACCGAGCCAGGAGCGAGTGTAGCACCCGAGACTACAGCTCGCTCGTAGTGCCGGTATAGTAGAGTAACGTAATTTATCTGTCCTTGTGTTCTCTACAGTCTTCTCCTGGGTTCTCGCTTTCGGTGCTGGGACTCGTTGTTCCTGTGACTTGGCCTGCTAGCTAGAACACATGGGGATGATGAGTGGGATATATCTTTATTTTACTATGCATTGCAGCTCTCTTTAAGTATATATCTATAACACTTTACAATACACATTACTCACACACAAGACAACACTATTAATACTTTCATGTATCAATTAACTGCACTGTCGTTTTGCTGCTGTGTCCGGAGTTCTGTTGCGTAGGGCGCATACGGACTCGGAGGGGAGACAGAGTGAGAGAAGCGAAGTAGCCTATGCGGTAGTAGGCTACCGGCGCAGTACTGTTGCCTGCAACCTTTTAGTTATTCCAAGTATAGATTCATTATTATAATAAGTGACTACTGTTTATGTTCCTCCCATGTGTATTATTAGGTATCTACTGGATCATGAACATCTTGTATGCTACATGCTAGTGCATGTTAGTAGGGGACAGTTAGTGTAGTGCACGCGCTTTCAAGTAGGCGTGTACATTTGTCATTTAGCATTTCACTGTCATACCTTTAGCCTGCTTCTATTCTACATTATTAGAGGCTTAATATTAACGTAGTTTCTTGAGTATTGCATTTCTTTAGTAATAACGTAACCTATAAATGTCTGAGGGAGTTTAGCCTCATAGCCTACCCCTGTTGTACACTTTCGCCGAGTTAAGGTACCTCGTTACCGTAGACGATAACTCTGTAGGGCGTTGGTGCTTTTGTTGTCTGGAGCATATAGTATTTGGGACTGGAATCGAGCGTGTCGTTGTCACTTAAGCCATTTCTGTCCTACGATCAAGAATCCCGAATATGTATTGCCGATCCAGCCGTAATAAAATGGCGACCTTGCACAAGATTCAGTAGTATCCTATCACATGTTTTTTGGAGAACTATTCTATGCTACCTAGTAGAGGTGGCTAGAATTTTCTTGCATATTGGAGGAATTTTTATTGTGTCATTATTGTATTGGTGGACTTGCAGATTGTTTCGTTAGGTGTCTAGAGTAGAGTCATTCAAGCATCTTTAACATTTTGTGAGTCGAGACTGCAATTAGTAATAAGCACTTTTTTTTTATGAACAGCAATTGTATAACCAGCACTATGTCTAATGACTCATCATTTACGGGGGAGGATAACACGGTACAGCCTAGTGACCAGCAAGTACAGCAGATATTTAGGGAGGGGAGTGTTATAAGTGGAGAGAGGGATGCCCGGGCATTTTTGCAGACACCTTTGACCGAACAGCGCCTGCAGGCTATTGATTGTTACGGTCTTCGCTGTTTAGCCACGGTTTTGGGGCGGGACTGTCCTGACAGTTGGCCCAAGAAGAATTTGGTGGCATGTTTGTTGGGTGATGGCGATGGGGCGGTGGGTGGAGTGGGGTCTTGGGGGGTTCCCTCCAAGCCTCCATTCCACTCTACCCCTGAGCTGGGCCCTCAGCCAGCGAGTCTTAGCACGATGCAGCAGGAGGGTTCTCAATGGCAAGCTGGCTTACCCGTAAACACGTCTCGGTGTGGATCCCCCATTTTGTGCTCTCCCCCCCCAGGCCTGTCTCCTGAGATGTTATTTCAGCTAGAACTAGCTAAGCTTAAGTTGCGAGAGAGTCAACAGGCTAGTATAGAACGGATTAAGCTGCAGGAGACTCAGATACAACAGGCTAGTATAGAACGGATTAAGCTGCAGGAGACTCAGATACAACAGGCTAGTATAGAACGCATAGAGGTTGCTAGAATCCAAGCCAATCAGGATGCAACCAGGTACCAGGCTGAAATGGATGTCGAGAAGTCTAGAGTAGAGACCACGGGGCGTCATCTCGGTGGTGGGCACCGGGTTACAGACTCACTTTCGCATTTAATTAAGTTAGTACCCGCATTTGATGAGACAGCAGTGACTGAGTTTTTTGCTCGTTTCGAAAAGAAGTGTCGTGAGTATGACTGGCCAGAGGTTAAATGGGCAGCATTAGTTTCATCACGTCTAGTGGGTAAGGGGTTGAAAGCCTACGATGCACTGTCACTGGACGAGAGTGTCGTGTATGGACTGGTGAAGGAGGCTGTGCTCCGGGCCTACGAACTGCAACCCGAAACTTATAGATTGAAGTTCCGTGGCGTGAATAAGAAGAGCGACGTCAGTTTTATGGAGCACGCACGGGACTTAACAGATGCATGTAATAATTGGTTTCGGTCCGAGCACGCAGAGTCGGCTGAGGAAATTAAGCAACTTTTCTATCTGGAACAGTTTTACAAATGTACTGGAACCGATCTAACGCTGAACATTAAGGAAAAATGTCCCAAGACAGTAGAGGAGGCTGCCAAGATGGCAGACCTCAGATTATCATTGATTCGTGGTTGCGGTGCCGCTCAGAGGGCTGAGTCAGGGCAGAACGGGCGCTATACCCCACCCACCAGAGTTTTCGATAATAACAAATCCTATGACACACATAACCACACTAAAAGCATTGCACCTAATAACACCTACAAACACAAGCCTCTCCCGTTTACTAAAGGTCAGGCCCCTTCTTCGCCCGCACAAGGGAAGAAGCCCATTGGGGATGTGAAATGTTACAAATGTCAGAAGCTAGGCCATTATTCACGTGAGTGCCCTAGTAACACTCCCGCTAAGCCGGTGTCATTGGTTCACAGTATCGGTGTGTCTCTGAAGGCTGCAGCAACTGCCCGGGGTAGGTTGTCAGCAGCTGAGGCACACGCGGAAAAGAAGCGTACGGAAGGCTCGACACCTGTCCGGGACACTTTCTGTAGCCATCGGGGACACGGGTTTGTGAGCTGGGGGAGTGAACTATGGAGGGTTGACTTGTTGAGGGATACGGGGGCTTCGCAAACTTTGTTGAGGAACTTCACAGGGAAACCGATAAATGCGGCCAGAGTTGTTGTGGTGCAGGGTATAAATGCTACGAGGTCATACCCACTTGTGAGGTTGGAGTTGAGAGTGGGAGAGGTGTGCAGGGAGCTGGATGTAGGGATCGTTGAGTGTTTGCCAGTTGAGGGCGTCGACCTTCTTCTCGGCAACGACTTTGCGGTGCCCACTTCCGGGACTCCACCCTTAGTCGTTGCCGAGAGGGTAGCCGACGTGGATGGTGAGAATCGGGAATGGGTTGGGAGGTGCCAACAGGATGAGATGGCCTGTGTGGTAACCCGATCTCGCTCTGCGGCTCCTGCACAGCCTAGCACTCAACCTCGGGGACAGTGGAGGAAGGATCAGGAGAAGGTTGCTAAGGGCAGGAAAAGGGACATTGATTCTGCTGCACTTCTCGGTGATTCGGTACTTGGACCTATAATAAACACGGGAGTTGACTCTGGCCCAGAGATGGTGTGTAACAAGGCAGAGTTGGGTAAGACTTCGCGTGAGGCAAGAGCTGTAGCGAGAGCCACTAAGGCAGTAGAGCCTACTAGCCCGGGTAATGTCTTATTACAAAACCATCTTGATGCATTGACGCCCGGGGACATAAGTGAGCAGCAGCTGCAAGACGCTAGCCTAGCTCGTTATAGCAATGGTGCCATAGAGTTGGAGGAAGATGGGGATGCGAAGCCGGGAGATTTCTTTAGGCTCAACAGGATATTGTACCGCAGATTTTTAGACCCCAAATCGAAGTGGGAGGGCGGTGCGAGGGTAGTAGACCAGGTGGTTGTTCCAAATAAGTATAGAGAGTCCTTATTGTGTCTGGCGCATGATGTGCCGGTGGCGGGTCATTTGGGGGTAACAAAAACATTGGCGGCATTGGGCAGGTTTTTCTGGTGGCCTGGGGTCAAGGCTGATGTCTGTGCATGGGTGGCTGGGTGTGCGACCTGCCAGACAACGGGGAAGCCTAACCAGACAATCCCGAAGGCACCTTTGTTTCCCATACCTGTCACCGGGCCTCCGTTCAGCAAAGTTGTAGTAGATTTGGTTGGCCCTTTCCCGCCTACTAGTAGTGGCAATAAATTCCTGTTGACAATCATGGATGTGGCTACGAGATACCCGGACGCATACCCCATGAGAAACGGCTCGGCAAAGGCAGTTGTTAAAAACTTATTATTGTTCTGTTCCCGTTATGGATTTCCACGCGAGGTGCAGTCAGACCAGGGGAGCAATTTTACATCCAAATTGTTCAAGCAAACCCTTCAGTTGCACGGTATATGTTCTGTAGTGTCGTCAGCCTACCATCCCGAGAGTCAGGGAGTCTTGGAGCGGTGGCACTCGACCCTGAAGAGTATGCTACGCTGTTACTGTGCAGAACATGACACTGATTGGGATTTGGGTCTGCCGTATGTTCTGTTCGCTGCACGTGAAGTCCCAGGAGAGAGCCTGGGGTTCAGTCCAAATCAGCTAGTCTTTGGCCATAATGTGAGAGGACCTTTAAGTATGGTGAAAGAGATCTGGGAGGGCGAAGAGAAGCCGGGGTCTGTACTTAAATATGTCCTTGAGAGCCGGGAGAGACTTGTAGGTTGCATGGCGGCGGCAGGTAATAACTTGGTTAATGCACAGGCGGTCATGAAGCACCAGTATGACGCCAAGGTGAAGCTTCGGGAGTTTTCGGTGGGTCAGGAGGTAATGTTGCTTTTACCTTTGCCTGGACACCCTCTTTCTGCCAAGTTCATTGGGCCGTATGTGGTGGCTAAGAAACTGTCCGACCTTGATTATCTCGTTGCAACACCTGACCGTAGGAAAAAACATCAGTTATGTCATGTTAACCTCATGAAAGAGTATGTGAGACGCCCCTCAGAGCCTCTCACTGTCCCTGTGCTGGCCTGCAGCGGCCAGGGTGGAGAAGGAGGTGGGGACAGTCATGCTGCTGAGGAGGATAGCTGGGACTGTGTCATTTCCGCGGAACAGTGGGCGGGGAATACTGAACAAGAGGCTAGGCAAGCTGTAAGTCACCTGCCTGAGCACCAGGGTGCTGCTGTCCTAGGCCTGTTCAGGTCATACCCCTCTGTTTTCGCCGAACACCCAGGTCTCACTACTCAGGTAACGCACGACGTGGACATCGGTGATAATGTGCCCTTCAAGTCAGTGCCCTACCGTGTGCCCCCGGTAAAGTTGCCAGCTTTACGGGAGGAGTTAAAGTACATGGTTGAGAGAGGGATGATCACTGAAGGTTATGTGAAGTGGACATCACCCGTCACGTTGCAGCCAAAACCTGACGGCAAGGTGCGGTTCTGCATAGATTTTCGTAGGCTAAATGGCTTGACCACTACCAACCCTTACCCTTTGCCTCGAGTTGACGACAGCATGGACAAGATAGGGAATGCAAAGTACCTTACTAAAATTGATCTTGTAAAAGGCTACTGGCAAGTACCCCTGTCGGACCGAGCTAAGCAAGTTTGTGGTTTTGTGGTAGATGGCAAGACCTACCAATGTAACGTAATGCCTTATGGGCTTAAGAACGCACCTGCCACGTTTCAGAACCTGATGAACGATATTTGTGACGAAATCCCTAACTGCACGGTCTACCTTGATGACGTGATAGTATATGATGACGATTTTGAAAATCACCTAAGGCACTTAGAGACCCTGTTTGGGAAGTTGCACGATGCTGGGCTGGTGGTGAACCTGAGGAAGTGCGAGTTTGTAAAGGCTACTGTGCAGTATCTTGGCTTTGTGGTCGGGTTAGGCCGGGTGTGCCCCCCCTGAGCAAGATACAGGCTATCAATATGTTTCCCAGGCCCACCACTAAGCGCCAGGTCATGCGGTTCCTAGGTATGATAGGCTATTATAGGCGCTTCATCCGGGGATACTCTACTGTCTTAGCACCGTTAACTGATCTACTGTCGAAGTCAGTGAAGTTCTGTTGGGCTGCGGAGTGTCAGAGGGCTTTCGACCTAGTCAAGCACCTGCTGTGTACACATCCGATTTTGAGGGCCCCAGACTTCTCCAGGAGTTTTCAGCTGGCGACTGATGCCAGCGGTGTGGGTGCCGGGGCAGTGTTACTGCAGACTGATTCCGAGGGCTTGGAACACCCAGTGAGCTTCTTTTCTCGCAAGTTTAATTCGGCACAAAGGAATTACTCGACTATAGAGAAGGAGCTTCTGGCTATCGTTTTGTCGCTCAAACATTTCGAAGTTTATGTTCCAGCCTACGGCCCGGTAGTGACGATTTATACGGACCATCATCCCTTGAAATTCCTAAATCAGTTTCACAATCGGAATATGCGGTTGACCAGGTGGTCCCTAATGCTCCAAGAGTATAATCTCAACATTCAGCATATTGCCGGGAGTGAGAACGTGATAGCAGATTGTCTATCAAGGGTTGATGATCCAAGATAGTCGTGCACGGTGTGTGGGTTGAGCAGGAGTAAAATTAGGCTATCATAACGCCGTCCAAAAAGATTATAAAACAATAAAATAAACGAGAAAACTCTTTCTTTTTTTTAGTTTTGTAAGTCTTTATTGTTGTAGCATGATGCATGCGATATTGTGTTTTATGTATAATTCACACTTCAGTTGTTGTGCACCTTTTGCAATTAGTGGCAGCTAAGGGTAGCAGGTCGGTTGGTTGCCTGTCTGATTTTGATAATGCTTCTAAGGTCGATTATCTAAAATCTTGGGGGGCTGTGACGCACCCCAGTGCTGTGCAACGCAACCTGATTGTACTCCTTGGTACTCTACTGTACCGCCCGTGATCTGGCTACCGTCAGCCGCAATGTATATTGAGTGTGACAACTTATAACTATGTTCTTTGTATCTCTGCAAAGGTCTCGTCATGTGCTAACCAGTGGTGGGTTTTGTTTTAAGCCATGTCGAGACCTTCCATTTAATATGTAGTATCAATAGAGAAGTTGATAGATAAGACAATGGGAGTTCAGAGAGAGAGAGTGAGTTAGGCTTCAGAGCAAGAGGGTAGCAACGCGCCGCGCTGCCGGCCGGGTGGTTGCCAGACGTATGGACTGGTTGGCAGCCTTGCCCTTATAGCTAGGCGCGATAGGGTTGGTAGTCCATTGTTGCCTGCCTGGGCTGGGCCCATGTTGTCGTACAGCACATTGCCTGGAGGCTGGCTGCGTGTTCTATGACCAGGTTGCCTAGAACCTTTGAGATTCTAACATCCCTTGCCCTCTCTCCCAACTTCTCACGGTTGCACTCTTTCTCTCTGACGACATTACTCTCATTTCATTCTCCTCTCTATTTAAATGCATAACCTTCCCTTGAGGTCCTAAAGGAGTTTCAGCACTCACCTCTCGTATTACTCTTAGGACAAGCATATATTTACATGTATTAGATTTAAGGGGTTAATGTAGACAGCGATCTTCTTGATGAGGATAGTTGGTGAACGTTCTACATGTTCACGAGTTATATGCCCTGCTCATCATCCCATTTGTGACTAGACTGGTGCCATGTGTAAGAGCCCGACCATGCCCAGGAGTTGTCTGTAGAGGGACGAGGACTTAGCCTTGATTTGCATACCGAGCCAGGAGCGAGTGTAGCACCCGAGACTACAGCTCGCTCGTAGTGCCGGTATAGTAGAGTAACGTAATTTATCTGTCCTTGTGTTCTCTACAGTCTTCTCCTGGGTTCTCGCTTTCGGTGCTGGGACTCGTTGTTCCTGTGACTTGGCCTGCTAGCTAGAACACATGGGGATGATGAGTGGGATATATCTTTATTTTACTATGCATTGCAGCTCTCTTTAAGTATATATCTATAACACTTTACAATACACATTACTCACACACAAGACAACACTATTAATACTTTCATGTATCAATTAACTGCACTGTCGTTTTGCTGCTGTGTCCGGAGTTCTGTTGCGTAGGGCGCATACGGACTCGGAGGGGAGACAGAGTGAGAGAAGCGAAGTAGCCTATGCGGTAGTAGGCTACCGGCGCAGTACTGTTGCCTGCAACCTTTTAGTTATTCCAAGTATAGATTCATTATTATAATAAGTGACTACTGTTTATGTTCCTCCCATGTGTATTATTAGGTATCTACTGGATCATGAACATCTTGTATGCTACATGCTAGTGCATGTTAGTAGGGGACAGTTAGTGTAGTGCACGCGCTTTCAAGTAGGCGTGTACATTTGTCATTTAGCATTTCACTGTCATACCTTTAGCCTGCTTCTATTCTACATTATTAGAGGCTTAATATTAACGTAGTTTCTTGAGTATTGCATTTCTTTAGTAATAACGTAACCTATAAATGTCTGAGGGAGTTTAGCCTCATAGCCTACCCCTGTTGTACACTTTCGCCGAGTTAAGGTACCTCGTTACCGTAGACGATAACTCTGTAGGGCGTTGGTGCTTTTGTTGTCTGGAGCATATAGTATTTGGGACTGGAATCGAGCGTGTCGTTGTCACTTAAGCCATTTCTGTCCTACGATCAAGAATCCCGAATATGTATTGCCGATCCAGCCGTAACAAGTGTTTTAATGATAGCCAGAATGAAATGGAAAAAACCCCGCAATGGTACTGAACATTGTCGTTGTATGTACAGTTGCCCACATAATTTCTGTTCCTCGGTGTGATATTATGTATGAAAGTAAAATTTGTAGGAATGAATTGCGAGAGTAGTTTCCTTTAATTGTCAGTTTACTAATCAGTTGACTTAACGACGACATAAGAAACTACACTACACTCGTAATTCAATCATGCGCATTATATATCCAAGTATAAGATCACGGAGTGTAACAGAACTTATATGGACAACTGTACAGTCTTCCTAATAAGTGATGTCGCGGCACCAAGTATATTTTGATCAATAATTGGTATCAGCACTATCTAAGCTATAATTCATTGTTTCGAGTGAGATGTACAAACATGTTCCTATCTTTACACACCCTTTTCAACATTTAACAGACATTAATACAGCACACAACGAGCAAAACGTAATGACAGAGGAGACACGACTTATTTGGCCAACTGTACCTCAAGTACCGGTATATAGTAAATACTGATACACTTATGAAACCCTGCAGTATTGTGCCACAAGTATCGTTTTCGGTATCTATGGAAAGGGGTATATGTGTACAATAGGCCAAATAAGTCATGTCTCGGCACCAATTATGTTTTGATCAATAAATGGTATCAGTCATATTTACACATTACATGTTCCTACACTTACCCACCTTATTTAACATCTGGCAGACATTAATACAGCACAGAGCGAGCCAAACATAATGACAGATGAGACATGACTTATTAGCGCCACGGTACAAGTGATCTGATATGAATTATGCTACTCATGCTGGATACTGCCATATATATAATACAGCCTAGCAACATATACTGTATATTATAACTGTGTACCGGTACTTAAAATATACATACATACCAATGTACATACAAATATACATACATATATTATATACATACATACATACATATACATACTGTCGATACATACATACATTCATATATAAAATTGCTGGCCTGCTTGGGGGATTTATGTGTTTTAAAGCTGATAACCTAGATAGATAGATAGATATAGAAGGATAGCTAGACAGATAGACATAGATAAAGTATGAGTCTACAATAATAATGCAGCTAGCCTAGTGCTAGCAGTGTGAGGTTCTCGATGCAGTACCGGTATATCAAATTTCTATTTCAGCAGGACAGTTGTGGTGGTGGTGTGGCAGTTGTAGTGGCAGTGTGGTAGTGGTGGTGATGGTGTGGTAGTTGTAGTGTGGTTGGTGGTGTGGTAGTTGTAGTGGCAGTGTGGTAGTGGTGGTGATGGTGTGGTACTTGTAGTGTGGTTGATGGTGTGGTAGTGGTGGTGATGGTGTGGTAGTTGTAGTGTGGTTGGTGGTGTGGTAGTTGTAGTGACAGTGTGGTGGTGGTGGTGATGGTGTGGTAGTTGTTGTGTGGTTGATGATGTGGTAGTGGTAGTGGCAGTGTGGTAGTGGTGGTGATGGTGTGGTAGTTGTAGTGTGGTTGGTGGTGTGGTAGTGGCAGTGTGGTGGTGGTGGTGATGGTGTGGTACTTGTAGTGTGGTTGGTGGTGTGGTAGTGGCAGTGTGGTAGTGGTGGTGATGGTGTGGTACTTGTAGTGTGGTTGGTGGTGTGGTAGTGGCAGTGTGGTACTTGTAGTGTGGTTGGTGGTAGTGGCAGTGTGGTAGTGGTGGTGATGGTGTGGTAGTTGTAGTGTGGTTGGTGGTGTGGTAGTGGTAGTGTGGTTGGTGGTGTGGTAGTGGTAGTGGCAGTGTGGTGGTGGTGGTGATGGTGTGGTAGTTGTAGTGTGGTTGATGGTGTGGTAGTGGCAGTGTGGTGGTGATGGTGTGGTAGTTGTAATGTGGTTGGTGGTGTGGTAGTGGCAGTGTGGTGGTGGTGGTGATGGTGTGGTACTTGTAGTGTGGTTGGTGGTGTGGTAGTGGCAGTGTGGTAGTGGTGGTGATGGTGTGGTACTTGTAGTGTGGTTGGTGGTGTGGTAGTGGCAGTGTGGTACTTGTAGTGTGGTTGGTGGTAGTGGCAGTGTGGTAGTGGTGGTGATGGTGTGGTAGTTGTAGTGTGGTTGGTGGTGTGGTAGTGGTAGTGTGGTTGGTGGTGTGGTAGTGGTAGTGGCAGTGTGGTGGTGGTGGTGATGGTGTGGTAGTTGTAGTGTGGTTGATGGTGTGGTAGTGGTAGTGGCAGTGTGGTGGTGGTGGTGGTGATGGTGTGGTAGTGGCAGTGTGGTGGTGGTGGTGATGGTGTGGTAGTGGCAGTGTGGTAGTGGTGGTGATGGTGTGGTAGTTGTAGTGTGGTAGGGGCAGTGTGGTAGTGGTGGTGATGGTGTGGTAGTTGTAGTGGCAGTGTGGTGGTGGTGGTGATAGTGTGGTAGTTGTAGTGTGGTTGGTGGTGTGGTAGTTGTAGTGGCAGTGTGGTGGTGGTGGTGGTGTGGTGTAGTAATAGTGTAGTGTGATGGTGGTGGCGTGGTGTAGGCAGTGTGGTGGTGGTGGTAGTTGTAGTGGTGGTGATGGTGTGGTAGTTGTAGTGGCAGTGTGGTGGTGGTGGTGATAGTGTGGTAGTTGTAGTGTGGTTGGTGGTGTGGTAGTTGTAGTGGCAGTGTGGTGGTGGTGGTGTGGTGTAGTAATAGTGTAGTGTGATGGTGGTGGCGTGGTGTAGGCAGTGTGGTGGTGGTGGTAGTTGTAGTGGTGGTGATGGTGGTGTACTTAGAGTGTGGTGTTATTGGTGGTGGTGTGGAATGATGGTGGTGATGGTGATGGAGGTAGTGAGGGTGTGATGGTGGAAGTAGTGGTGGAATCATATTAGGGATGTGGTGTGGTGTGAGCTACATGATGTTTTTCTACTCTCAGCCGGGATTCGAGCCACGGACAGTCAGCACGAGAGTCCATGATTTAAACAACTACACCACAGCGTGATTAAAGCATGGATTATAATTTAACTCTAGCTCTAATAAGTACTTCCTAAGCTGAATACAATGAAAATGTTAGCACGTATATACTGTATATATACCGGTATATATATATATATATATATATATATATATATATATATATATATATATATATATATATACTGTATATATATATTTTTTGTATTTATTTATTTTTTTCCTATGTGAATGAAGGAGACAAAAGGCATAACTGCCTGCAGCGAGTGCCTCCCCCATATTTCAAAGAGTGACAGGGCCGAAATCAAGGGACGTTCGAGCTAAAATGCCTGGACACACGGAGTTTGAAGCAATTTAAGTCATAGGCAGAGGGAAAGACTGATTTTGGGAGAGTTCCAGAGCTCAGCAGTTGAATAGAAGAAAGTCTGAGAATAGCGTTTCACTCTTGGGTTGGACAGTTCCACAGAGTAAGGGTGAGATTGTGTTGCAAGGCGGGTATATATATATATATATATATATATATATATATATATATATATATATATATATATACATATATTATATAAAGGACTGACTCCGATATTATGTCAACACAGGAAGGAAGGCATACAGTACACAGCCTTTACCCCTAATGTACGGTCGCGCTAATAAGTCATGTCCCAGCTGTCATTACGTTTGGCTTGCTCTGTGCTGTATTAATGTCTGTCAGATGTTAAATAGGGTGGGTAAGTGTAGGAACATGTTTAAATATCTCCCTCGAAAAGAAAAATTCAAGTTTTAGACATTGCTGATACCAATTATTGATCAAAATATACTTGGTGCCGAGACATGACTTATTAGCGCGACTGTACCCATGACGTATTTTGTATTTGACTTCAACTACATTTAGACGATTTTATGTAGCATAGAAACGATATACGGTAGCTAAGACGATACATTGAGATAGTCTGTAGCATTATAATTGGTAGACATCCTTCCTAAACTGGCAGAATAAAGTTAAGAAGAATGTCGCCGGTACAGAAGGGGTTAAGGTAGGAAACATGCCGCTATAAAAAGTATACACTATAAAAAAAAACTAATATCAGACAACGTGTAGCAGGTTTATTACTACCGGGGGGACGCGGTTCACATTTACATAACGGACCTTACCGGAGTATATATATGTATATACCATCGTGTAGCGTGGGGGCGGGGGATTTATTTCTACTACGAGAGGGGGAGGGGGGGGGGGGGGGAGCGGCGGCGGTGGCGGTGGATCACATTTACCATAAGGAGGGGCTGGTACGGTCGCACTAATAAGTTATGTCCCAGCTGGCATTACATTTGGCTTGCTCTGTGCTGTATTAATGTTTGTCAGATGTTGAATAGGGTGGGTAAGTGTAGGAACATGGTTGTAGGTCTCACTCAAAAAGAAATAATCACATGTAAATATTGCTGATACCAATTATTGATCAAAACATACTTGGTGCCGAGGTATCACTTATTAGCGCGACTGTACAGGCGCTGCGACGTGCTTGAGAGGCCCCTGAACTACAACAGCATTTACCATAAGGGACCTAACCGGTGTAGGCCTATATGCCAGGGGAGATCCAAAAAGACCCCCTCCTTCCCCCCCCCCCCCCCACCATCACCGACCAAATAGGGTTAGAAGATGGGCCCTGTCATATCACGCCTAAGGGGAGATGGTCGGTTTTTCTTGTCCCACTTCTCCCTCATGTTTAGCCCCATTAGTTTTCCGATATTAAGAGGTTCGTTCCCCCGCCCCTCCCTCACCTATTGGGCGTGACTGTACCGTACCTGGGCGGGTAAATTATTGTTTACCTGGGCTACCTTTACACCCTCACATAATGAATCTTAGATACCGGTACGGTACATAAAAACAGATAAATAGATAAAAATATATATAGATAAAAAACTAGATAGAAAGATAGACAGATGGATATATATATATATATATACTACCTGAGATACTCTTACACCCACATCTAATTAAAGCTTTTCAAGGAGACTCTCAGGTGCTTAGACCGTATGATTAACTGCTTTAGAGCTCATATATCCAACAGAAATATATTATATATATTATATATACAGTATATATATATATATATATAAGAGAGAGAGAGAGAGAGAGAGAGAGAGAGAGAGAGAGAGAGAGAGAGAGAGAGAGAGAGAGAGAGAGAGAGAGAGAGAGAGAGAGAGAGAGAGAGAGAGAGAGAGAGAGAGAGAGAGAGAGAGAGAGAGAGAGAGAGAAAGAAAAAAAGTAGGTGAATCAGATATGCAATACAAAAGTACCTGGATAGAGCAAGATCAAAAAAAAAAAGGCATAACCCATAAACGTATGATCAAGATACATGGATTAATTACAGATAACATACTGTCCATACATTGTTTTCAAGCGACTGTACACTGTTTGCCCTGTACTACAAACAAACATCCTGATTTTGTGTTTACCATGTTTGTACTACTCTTGGCAACTGAGATACATTTAATATATCACTTTATTATTATTTTTTTTTTATTTTTATTTTTTTGCGCCCTCCCTGAGAAAGTTACCGCATCAGTAGGTACGATTTAATTATATTTGTTTTCATTTATTTACACGATTTTATTATGGGCCCTTAAGATACAAAGTAAATAATAACTAATAAATAGATAAGTAGATACGTAAATACATAAATAATATCCCTCAGTTTCCTATAGGCCTAAGTCTTTCCTAAACTGACAAATATTGATAAATGTTAGCCAGATATAAAGTCACAATTTCTGGTATATTCGCTTCACATTCTGCAAAACTGAATATTTTTGTTTTTATCATTAGACTTTTGTTTTACGATTGTGTATATTCTATCATATTTATTTATTTTTATTTTTCAGCGTTCGTCTCTGCGATTTTTTCTATTTTATTATATACATTTATTTATTTATTTTTATATTCATTTATCATATATACTGTATATATATTTTGTGTGTTTTTTGTTTTTTTTAGCATTTGTCTGCGCCCTCTTCCAGAAAGTTAAGGGCCAATTATTTCGTTTAACAAGATAGTTCGCTCTGGGAAATAAAACGAGCTCGATCAATTAGCAAGAAGAAGAGGAGAGGGGGAAAAGGCCGTGACAAAATCAATAGTATTAACCCCTTCTTTACCAGGGCCGTCATTTTAACTATATTATGGCTACTATTAGCCTATTTTATTCAGTTAAAATAGGGCCTCCAGCAATTAACAGGCTTCGAACTACCTCACTTTATCTGTTATAGTACCACAAATCCTTCTCAAACCGCACAAAATCGTCTAAATATAGCTACAATAAAAATCAAAAGACGTCTCCGGTACAGAAGGGGTTAAATGTGGGATACAATACTATACTCAGTTTCTTTTCAACTGACGGTAAATTTCCAAGTTCCCATCAAGATTGTTCAGTTGTTTTGACGATTGTGTAGTGAAATGGGGTGCTAATTTACCCTAATTATATAAGCATGGTCTTATTATGATGCAGTGACATACCGGTAGTAGTATCATATTTGTCCATTAAATATCGAGAAATTAACTGCTAAGGGATTCAATTTACCGTCAGCTTAAAAGAAACCGAGTATAGTTGTATATAGAAACCTTGTATATTGTTAAGGGGGGATGCTTTTCATGCCCCCCCACGCCCCCCCCCCCCCTTCTCCCTTGTGCTTAGCCACATTAGTTCTGAGATTTTAAGACGTTCGGCCCATTAGTTTAGCGATTTTTGTACACCTTTCGACTCATTTCGTTGGCAAATTTAAGATCTTTCTTTCCATTTAGGAGTCGACTTTTTCCTGGCGAGCATGTCATTTTAAGAGGAATCGGCTCTCGGCGGGTATATAAATTTGTCTACCAATTTTGTTTACACAATTTATCTTGAAGGGGAGTCTAGGGGGGGTTTTTCAAGTTTGATGGATGACTAGCAAGGAAACTAAAAAAATAAAGTAAAAATAAAGACAGAAAGAAAGAAAGAAAGAAATAGACTAAAAATTAACCACTACCCAGTGATACAAAATAAGCGATAACAAAACATGTCCCATATTATAACATTATTCGTGCATTAAATAATACAATACTTTTACCTGAACTAAAAAAAAATCATACAATACTTTTACCTGATCTAAAAACAAAAATCAACAAAATTCAATATACACATCACCAAAACCGAGAACATCCCCGGTTTGACTATCATATGTTCCAAATATCAAAATAAAAAATATATTCGAAAAAAAAATGGGTTCAGTTTTCGTTGTGGCTCCGAAATACCAAATTCAACCACAAATACAAACTTGTTGGCTAGGCTTGCTCTTAACCCCTTCTGTACCGGCGACGTCTCGGGGGTTTATATGGTATTTTGTTTAATTATTATTGAGGTTTTTATTAGTTTTAGCCATTTTCGAACAATGTGTTTTTTGTTTACCAGCTAGACTTGGAAAAACGCCTCTCCAAACCCCCTTGAAACTAAACAAACGTCCCCCAGACCCCCTTCAAGCTAAATGTGTACATTTTTCGGTAGAAAAATTTCCCGGCCAAAGGCCGGTTTCTCCCAAATGGCGGGCTCGCTATCGCTCGCCCAGGAAAAATCGACACCTTATTGGGTTGAAGCATCATATAATCGCCAAACTAATGAGATGAAAAGTCTTAAAATCTTCAAGCTAATGGAGTAAAACTGGGAGGCTCCAAATTGGCCCGCCCTGCACCTAATAAGGTTAACCCCTTCTGTACCAGCGACGTCTTTTGTATTTGAGTTCAGCTACATTTAGACGATTTTGTGAAGCTTAGGAAAGATATAGCCTAAGGTAGCTAAAAGGATTAATTGAGATAGTCTGTAGCCTTTTAATGGGTAGACGTCCTTCCTAATCTGAACAAAATCGCTTAATAGTTGCCAAAATAAAATGAAAAGTACACCACCGGTACAGAAGGGGTTAAGGGAAGGTATTTGGTTTTTCTGGTCCCCCTTCTTCCTCATGCTTAGCCCCATTAGTTACTGGTATGAGATTTTAAGACTTTCGCCCCAATAGTTTGGCGATTTTAAGACCAGGACACCTGACAACATAGAATATGTCCCCTTATTCCTCATGCTTAGCCCCATTAGTTATAAGATTATAAGACTTTCGCCCCATTAGTTTGGCGATTTTAAGACCTGGGAAAGAGAGAGAGAGAGAGAGAGAGAGAGAGAGAGAGAGAGAGGGGGGGGGGAGGCAATATAGAATACATCCGGCTATATTTGAAGCTACTTGGATGAGTGTGTATAGCATCCCTTCGCTGGCAACATGTGTGACGTGTCTCAATAACGGGGCTGAACATCAAGGGCGGCGGAACAAATTAAGGAGATGGGTCGTTTTTCTGGTCCCCCTTCTTCCTCATGTTTAGCCCCATTAGTTTTCAGATGTTAAGACGTTCGACCCATTAGTTTGGCGATCTTAAGACCTTTCGACCCATTTCTTTGTCAATATTAAGACGTTTCGTGTTATTTAGGTGTCGTTTTTTTCCTGGCGAGCGATAGCGAGCCTGTAATCTAAGAGAAACCGCTCTTCGGCCGGTATATTTTTCTATCGACAAATGTACAAATATATCTTGAAAGGGGATCCTGAGTTTTTTTGTTTTAAAGTTTGATGGAGGTCTAGGGAGGAAACTAAAACCATAGGCCTAACAAATACATGAAAAAGTCGACCAAAAAGTGAAGCAACCAAAGTATCGAAAGCTTCATTCAATTATCGGAGGGTTTTAAGAGAGCTACGAGCTACTGAAAAGTAAGCTACAGCCCCGAATGTGGAGGTATTTTTCATAACAAAATATATGAACATTCTGGTAGACATTATTTTAAGTTTATTACTCTGAATATTATACCGGGTAGTCTTACACACACACACACACGAGAGAGAGAGAGAGAGAGAGAGAGAGAGAGAGAGAGAGAGAGAGAGAGAGAGAGAGAGAGAGAGAGAGAGAGTTACATAGATACGTAGACTGCACAGACTTTGCGGTCCCTACTAGGCAGTATGGAATTAATTCTAAAATAGAATTTACTAAAAAGTGGAAGGCAAGGATAGCAAAGAGAGAGAGAGAGAGAGAGAGATTAGTAGTAAGTAAGATTCCAACAAAATAAAATATAAGAAACCGGGAGCAACAAAGAAATAGTTAAAAAATAGGATACTCATACACATTTTGTATACCTGCACTTAAAAATCCACCTGCGAAGAACCCCAGAAAAAAGTCAGCGTAATTTATCTTACTTATAACAATGATAAAGGGGCGCACTGTATCAAGAGGCGGCCAAGGTGAAGGAAGGAAGGAAGTAAGGTAGGAGTAAAGGGGAGAAGGAAGGAAGGAAGGGAGGGAGGGAGGAAGGCAGGAAGGAAGGAAGGGGAGAAGGAAGGAATAGAAGGAAGGAAGGAAAGGTGGAAAGATAGAATAGGTGGAATGATAGAAGGCAGGTAGGAATTTGGGGAGAAGGATGGAAGGAAGGAAGGATAGAATGAAGAAAGGAAAGAAGGAAAGAAAAGGAGGAAGTAATCGGTGGAGGAAGGGAGGAAGTAAAGTGGTAGGCAGGAAGGGAGAAAGAAAGATGACAGGAAGGAAGTAAGGGTGAGTGAATGAAGGAAGACGTGAGGAAAAGGAAGTAAGGAAGGAAGTGGTGGAAGGAATGATAATGCGGGGGAAGGAAGAGGACGAGGGATGGAGGGAGGAAAGGTGGAAGGAAGGAAGGAAGGAAGGTAGGATAGGCAAAGTACAAGACAAATGAAAGAAGAGGAAGGAAGTGGAGGTGGAGGTCTGTAGGGTAGGAGAGACGAAGAAGGAGATGGAAGGAAATAGGAGGTGGAGGGAGGGAAGGAAGAAGAATGAAGTGAAGAAAGGAGAAGACAGAAGATAGGAATAATTCAGGCTGGCAGCGTTGTGGAGGAAATAAAAACGTGCCTCCCCCCTCCCCCCCTCTCTCTCTCTCTCTCTCGCGCGCGCCTTCTCGCTCTCTCTCGCGCGCGCCTTCTCGCTCTCTCTCTCTCGCGCGCCTTCTCGCTCTCTCTCTCGCGCGCCTTCTCGCTCTCTCGCGCGCCTTCTCGCTCTCTCGCGCGCCTTCTCTCTCTCTCGCGCGCCTTCTCTCTCTCTCTCTCTCTCTCTCTCTCTCTCTCTCTCTCTCTCTCTCTCTCTCTCTCTCTCTCAACAGGTGAAGGAGGAAATTCTATCTCGGTGTTAGGGTGAGGGAAGGAAAGAAAGGAAGGGGAAAGGAAGAAAGGGAAGAAATGACAGGAAGGAAGGAGGGAGGGATGGAAGGTAGGAGTAGAAGGAGGGAAGGAAGAAAACACGAAGGAGAGAAGGAAGAAACGAAGGAGGGAAGGGTGAAACTGAGGCTTGAGGAGGAACGGATCAAGAAGAAATAAAGGGGAGGAAGGGAGGATGGAGCTATGAAAGGTAAGATGAAGTGGAGGGAAGGAAGTAAAAACGAAGGAGGGAAGGAAGGAAGAAAGAGGTAAAAGGAAATAAGAAAAAGAAGTAAGGAGGAAAGGAAAGAAAGATGGAGTAGGCAGTAAGGAGAAAATACAAGACAGAAACAAAGAAAGCTTACATAGAAGGAAGGAAGGAATATATGGAAGAAAAGAAGGAAGGAGGGAAGGCATAGAAGAAGTAAAAAATAAGGAAAAAATACATGGAAGGAAGAGAGGAAGAAAAAGTCGGAAAGAAGATAGATAAGGAGGGAAGGGAGGAATGATGGAATATGTGGAAGAAAAGAAGGAAGGAGGGAAGGCATAGAAGAAGTACAACGAAGGAAGGACTACATGGAGGGAAAGCAAGGAAGGAAGAGACGGAAATTTAAAAAGATATGGAAGGAAAGAGGAAAGTAAAAGAATTAAAGAAACAAAAGTAGGAGGGACAAGTAGGAAGAAATAACAGATGAAAATAAAGGAAGGCAAGAGTACACGGGAGGGAAGAAAGGAAGGAAGAGACAGAGAAGAAATATAAGGAAGCAATGAAGGAAGGAAGGATGGAAGGGAAAAAGGAAATAAAGGAAGGAAGCAATGCATGAAGGAAGGATGGAAGGGAGAAAGCAGGAAATGAAGGAAGGAAGGATGGAAGGGAAAAAGAAGGAAATAAAGGAAGGAAGCAATGCATGAAGGAAGGATGGAAAGGCAAAAGAAGGAAATAAAGGAAGGAAGCAATGCATGAAGGAAGGATGGAAGGGGAAAAGAAGGAAATAAAGGAAGGAAGAAAGGATGGAAGGGAAAAAGAAGGAAATATAGGAAGGAAAGATGGAGGGATGAAACAAGGAAGGATACAAAAATGAGATAAAAGTAGTAAGAGTGTAGTTGTAAAAGAGGTGGTGAAAAAAGAGAGCGTCTTCCTACCCCTGCTATTGATACACAGGTGAGGGAGCAAACTGTTAACAGGTGGCTGAAGTGAGGGAGGAAGGAAGGGAGGGAGGAAAGAAAATGGAAGGAAGGAGTAAGAAAGGCAAACAAAAAAGTGGGTATAGGAAGGAAGAAGGAGCAAGAAAAGAAAGAAAACAATAATGAAGAAGGCGCAAGGAAATAAAGAACAAAACAAAATTAAGGAAAGGGACTAGGAGTAGCAAGTAAGGAGAAAGTTCAAGAAGGAAGGAAGGAAGGATTTCATAGAGGTAAGGAGGGAAGGAAGGCATAGAAGAAGTGGAAATGGAATGAAGGAAGACAAGGTAGGAAGGACAAAAGGAAGGCACAGGAGAAATAGGAAAGGAAGAAGTTAAAAAATAAAGGAGACAAGGAAAGTACAAGTAGAGTTGTAAAATGGGTGAGGATAAAAGAGAGAAAGGAAGAGGTGGGAAGGAACAGAAGACATGGAGGAAAGGAAGCAGAAGTGTCAATTAAAGGAGAAAATACAATGTGGAAACAAGGAAGAACTAGGGTACATGGAGAGAAGAAAGGAAGGAAGAGAAGGAAAGAAGAAAGGAAGGAAGGGAAGACGTTAACAAAAAGTAATAAGGAAAAACTACATGGAGAGAAGAAAGGAAGGAAGAGACGGAGAGAAGAAAGGAAGGAAGGGAAGACGTTAACAAAAAAGTAATAAAGAAAAACTACATGGAGAGAAGAAAGGAAGGAAGGGAAGACGTTAACAAAAAAATAAATAAGGAAAAACTACATGGAGAGAAGAAAGGAAGGAAGAGACGGAAAGAAGAAAGGAAGGAAGGGAAGACGTTAAACAAATATAAATAAAATATAGTAAGAGTTTAGTCATAAAGGACGTGGTGATAAAAGAGAGCTTTACTACTCCTGCGCCCTTGAGAACAGGTGAAGGAGTAAATTGTTAACAGGTGACTGGGGAGAAGAAGAGGACAGAGAGAGAGAGAGAGAGAGAGAGAGAGAGAGAGAGAGAGAGAGAGAGAGAGAGAGAGAGAGAAGAAAGGAGGGAGGACAGAAAAGATAGAAGAGATGGAAGAAAGAGAAAGTAGGAGGGACAAGTAGGAAGAAATAATAATGGAAGTAAAGAAGGGAAGGAATGAAGGAAGAGATGGAAATAAGAAAGATAAGGAATGAAGAAAGGAAGGAAAGAAGAAAGAAATTAAGGGGGGGATAGTTCACTTTTTGGTCGATATTTATCATGTATTCATTATTTTTCTAGTTTCCTCCCTAGACATTCATCAAACTTAAAAACACATCCATTAGATACCCTTTCTAGATTAATTTGTACATTTTTGTTGGTAGAAAAATTCCCCGGTTCTTCCAAAATTGACACCTAAATAGCACGAAAGGTCTTAACATTGACAAAGAAATGGGGCAAAACGTCTTAAAATCGAAACAAATAATGGAGCAAAAGTCTCAGAAAACGAATGGGGCTAAATATGAGGGAGAAGGAGGTCCAATCTTAATTAAGGGACATGGGCCGCTTTTCTGATCCCCTTTCTTCCTCATGCTTAGCCCCATAAGTTTTCAGATTTTATGACGTCCGACCCATTAGTTAGTCGATTTTAAGACCTTTCGCCCCATTTCTTCGTCAATATTTAGACCTTTCGTGCTATTTAGGTGTCGATTTTTTTCCTGGCGAACGATAGTGAGCCTGTAATGTTGGAAGAACCGGCCTTCGGCCGGTACATTTTTCTACCGAAAAATGTATAAATTGATCTAGAAGGGGGATCTAATGGATGTTTGTTTTAAATTTGATGGAGGTCTAGGGAGGAAACTAGAAAAGTAATTAATACATGCAAAAATCGCCAAAACAGTGAACCATCTCCCCTTAATAATTAACAGGTGAAGGTGCAAATTGAGGACAGGTGGCTCAGGTGAAGGAGAGAGAGAGAGAGAGAGAGAGAGAGAGAGAGAGAGAGAGAGAGAGAGAGAGAGAGAGAGAGAGAGAGAGAGAGAGAGAGAGAGAGAGAACAAATGTATATAGAAGGGGGATCTTGGGAATGTTTATTTAAGTTTCGTGGAGGTCTAGGAAGGACACTTAAAATATAATCAATAAATCGACCAACAAATATACTCTTCTCCCTTAAGAAAGACAAATACCGATCACTAAGGACGAACAGTAAGTGTGTGTGTATATATATATATATATATATATATATATATCAGAATAAGCATTTCACTAAGACAACAGTGTGGGAGGTTGGAGCAAGGATAAAATATAAGGATCAAGAAGATTGAAGAATGGCTTAATAGGGTCACCGGCTTTTTGTTTTATCTTTCTCTCCTTTTCTCTCTTTCCCTGGCTTTTTTTTTTTTTTTTTTTTTTTTTTAAAGAGACAATGAACGGAGGAAGGAAAAACACAGATAAAACAAAAAGGTCCATGTGCCTAAAGGCATCCTCCATTCATAAAATGTTTGTAACAACTGGATTTAAACTTTTGTACATTGTAAGTTTGTGGAAAGCAACTCGAGGGAAGTGGATTCCAAAGAGTAGTAGTTCTAGGGATAAATGAATTTTGATAAGCAGAAGTTCCGCATTGTGGAGGAGAAAGTGTAAATTCATGGGCGCTCTCAGCTGCCCCAGTTCTACGAGGAAAGATGTGGAGAGGCGGCACATTCAGCCAACTGTTTTAAGACGTTTATCCTCATCTAGGTGTCGATTTCTTCCTGACGAGCGATAGCGAGCCAGCATTGTATGGAGAAATCCGGCTTGGCCGGAGAAATTTTTCGATAGACAAATGTACAAATTTAGCTTGCTGTAAAACAAAAATATATATTTATATGCTGGCTCGCTACCGCTCGCCAGGAAAATATTGACACCTGGATGGGGGTAAACGTCTTAAAACAGTAGGCTTAATGGGGCCGAATAGGTACAAGCCAAAGAGAGAGGGAGAGAAAGAGAAAAAAAGCGAGGTGGGCTCCCTTAAAGGAAAAATGCTGAGCGGTAAAGAAAACGAAATGACTGAGGGGAAACGAAGGAAAATCATTAAGAAAAGAGGGATAACGGAGGAAAAATAATGTTTAATAAATAAATAAATAATTGTTTTAAATATTGCCACAAAAGCAATGCTTTGGCTTTAATCTTTCTGTACCAGCGACGTCTGTTATATAGATTCTAGTTATATTTAGACGATTATATGCAGCCTAGGAAAGATCTGTAATAGTAAAAAAAAAATATATATATATTGAGATAGTTCGAAGCCTTATAATTGCTAGAGGTCCTTCCTATACTGAATAAACTCGCTTAATAGTGGCCAGAATAGAATAAAAAGGATGTCAACGGTACAGAAAGGGTTAACTGAATAACAGCAAAAGATAAAGTTAAGAAAACGGGAGAAAGCACTCAAGCACGGACTATGCAGAGTTAAGAGGGTCACAAGCGGGGGAGAGAGAGAGTGAATGAGAGTGAGAGAGAGGGGTGAGAGGGGGTTAGAGTAAATTACAAGGAGTTACAGGAATAGTTAGTATCTCATAGATCCTTCTCTCTCTTTCCCTGGCTTGTATCTATTCGGCCCCATTCAGCCAACCGTTTTAAGAGGTTTATCCCCATCCAGGATATACTCGAAGTGGAAGGAGAGAGATTGTTTAGTGCGCTAGGCTACACTATAATTATCAGAGTGTACAAATTACGATGAACTGTCTTCTTGAACTGCTCTACTGAAGAACTGTTTACAACTTCTGAGGGAAGATTGTTCAGGTACCGGTACAAAAAAAACAAAAATGAAAAAGATTCCACACATACTAGTGCTGAACCTATTCAATTCTAACTTCCAGCCATGGTTGCGTGTTGTATTCATATTGAGGCTAAACATGTTGCTATGATCCACATTGTCAAACCCATTAAGTATTTTATAAATTTCAATGAGCTGACCTAAAACTAAACTCAATCAATAGGTGACAAGTCAATATCGTCCCTCAACAGCTGATGACCCATACGAACAACAACAACATAACAACAACAACAACAACAGCATTCATTACCCTCCAATTTCGGAGAAAAAAAAACAAGAGTAAGGGGGAGGTAGTGGCTTTTTGTGGACCTCCTTCTTCCTCGTGTTTAGCCCCAATAGTTTTGAGATTTTAGACGTTCATTGCATTAGCTTGGCGATTTTGGAGAACTTTCGACCCATTTCGTAGTCAATGGTAAGACTTTTCGTGCCATTTAGGTGTCGATATTTTCCTGGCGAGCGATAGCGAGCCTGAAATTTTAGGAGGGAACGGACACCGAAACATGTACAAATATATCTTGAAGGTGGGTCTAGGGGGTGTTCTTAACCTTGATGGAGGGCTAGCGAGGAAACTAAAAAAAAATAATTAGATAAATACCGTATATAATTAGACCAAAACCTAACCACTACCCACTTAAGGGGAGGCTGGCCGTTTGTTTGGTGTATTAATTAATTTATACATATATTTTTTTAGTTTCCTCCCTAGACCTCCATCAAGCTTAGAAAAATACCCCCTAGACCCCCTTCAAGATAAATTTGTAAATTTTTCGGTAGACAAATATCCCGGCCGAAGGCCGGTTCCTCTTAAAATTGCAGGCTCGCTATCGCTCGCCAGGAAAAAATCAACACCTAAGTGGCACGAAAGGTCTTAAAATTGACAACGAAATGGGGCGAAAGTGTTAAAACCGCCAAACTAATGGGCCTAACGTCTTATAATATCAAAACTAGTGGGGCTAAACATTAGGGAGAAGGGGGTCCAGAAAAACGGTCTGCCTCCCCTTAATATAAAAAGCCAGGCCCTGTACCATAATAGCCCCTACAACGTTGATCAAAGACTGGGGGGAGATTTATGGCAATCTGTTAAAAGGTTCCTTACCTCTCACGTACAGTCGGCCAAGTAAGTGATGTCGGGGCACCAAGTTTCGGACACTGACTAATACTCTGAGGGATAAGCACTTTTCCCATTAACTATAGAGATACCAATAACACTTCTTGAGCGGAACCCACTGGAATCTATGAAAACACTTAATACCCCCGATTGTACAGTCGGCCAAATAAGTGATATCGGGGCACCAAGTATATATCGAGCAATAGTTTGTATCAACACTATCTAAGCATCACTTCATCGTTTCGAGTGAGATATACAAACATGTTCCTATCTTTACACACCCTATTCAACATCTGACAGACATTCATACAGCACACAGCGAGCAAAACGTAATGACAGCGGCGACACGACTTATTTGGCCAACTGTAATCACTCTTAAAACATCGTGGACCCCTTATGGTATCCTTTATGCATTTACAACTATCCGGCTTGACTTTATGCATTTACAACTATCCGGATTGACTTTTGGATGGAATTTGGTTGCCATTAAATAGTATACCGTATATGGATTTGTAGTTGATGTATAGAAAAGTATATTCATAAATTCGTTTCCAGATACACACTTCCATAAATAGAATTAGGTGAAGTCCAGACATTTTTATAAGTCACCGTACACTTGGCTACATAAGTTTGATTACCCTACACCTTCGAGTATCATCAGCTTTTTGACTAACCTTTTAGGTATCCATTGAATTATTTTGTGACTATTTTAAACAATCAAAAAGCCTACGAGGACTTTCCGAACAGGCAGAAAAAAAGGATTAGCGATGCACTGTATACTGAGAAGAACTTAGTGAACAGCACCATATATACCGGTACATATATATATATATATATATATATATATATATATATATATATATATATATTTTCTTTAATACATACGAGGTTGAAAGAAATGGCAATTTCTGCGTTGGAAATTTTATTATTCAAAGTTTCCAGGTCTCTGATGAGTTTTCGCTGGGTGGCAGGAAGTAGATGAAGGAGATGAGCAAAATTCATGGTGGTACAGGGTTACATAAATGTAAATGATGATACAGGATATACGACGCGTTTCACTGGACAACCAGCATTATCAAGTAAGGATGGAATGATATAAAAGGTAAACAGGAAGGGTATATATAGAGGGTGGAGGATCAGAGGAGGCGAAAAACAAGGGGCAAAAGTCTACTATTGGTGGAGGGGTATTCTGGGAAAGAGAAAGGGGGGAACCGCTTCACGCATGCGCACTGGATGCGGGATGGTGGTCGGTTGGTGGGGTCGAGGCTGATTGGCTGCGTGTCGAGGGGCGTGGCCTAAGTTGTGTGGCGCCTGCGGAAGACGAAGCTGAAGGAGGTAGCGCGGGGGGCTGCGTCAAGGGCACCGGGGGGCGAGGGGGGATGTTAGGTCCTGTAGGAAAGTGCCTTTTGGCAGAAGGAAGGATCTGAAGGTCCAGAGTTTGGTTGTTGATGTTGGGATGTAAGGCTTGGATATATAAAGCTTCGAGTATAGGTAATCTCCTTGGGTCACTTTCTTTATCGAGTATGGTGCTGTGTTTCTCTAACTCGTTGCGTGTGAGGTGAGGGTGGTTAGGGGTGATATAGTGGTCTTTGATGGCTCCAGCCTGAAGGTGAAGAGTTAGCCGACGTGAAAGACGAGTCTGCGAGAAATCGTGGGCTGAGTTAAGGTTGAATTGGCCCACGATTTCTTGGAAATTTTACGAGACGCCCCCCGTAACAACAACCACACAATCGCCTCTCTCGACGTAGAAAGACTGTTCACCAACGTGCCAGTGGATAGGACCATTGACATGATTCTACGTCGAATTTATCATTGCCCTGATACACCAACACTGGACATCCCGGAGAAGGCCCTGAAAACACTACTGGAACTATGTACCAAGGAGGCCCCCTTCCTTTGCCCCCGGGGCAACATGTACAAGCAGATAGACGGTGTGGCGATGGGCAGCCCTCTAGGAGTTCTTTTTGCGAACTTTTTCATGGGTACCATCGAGGAAGAGCTCCTAGCTGCCCAACGACCCGCCGTCTACTGTATATACGTGGATGACATCTTCGTGCAAATCAAGGACCTCCACGAACTACAGGAACTCCAGCGTCGCTTCATGACCTCCTCCGGACTTAACTTCACCTTTGAAAAATCTAACAATGGACAACTCCCCTTCCTCGACATCCTCGTAGCTCTGAACGACCATGGGTTCAAAACCACCGTCTACATTAAACCAACTAACACAGGACAATGCCTCAACGGCGATAGTGAATGCCCCCGCCGTTATCTTCTATCCTCCATCTCCGCCTATGTTAGGAGAGCCCTCACGCACTGCTCTACCTGGGCCGACACCCACCAGGAACTAGAAAGACTATCCCAAGTTTTAGTAAATAACGGATACTCCAACTCCGACATCTCCCGCACCATCAACCACCATCTTGAAAAATGGTACACCCAAAGCCGTCCCAACATTGACCCCCCCAATGAAATTAAGATCTTCTACCGCAATTACATGTCCTCTGAACACAAAAATGACGAGGCCGTCTTAAAAGAAATAATCTCCAAGCATGTCCACCCAACCAACCCGGAAAACAAAATCAAATTAATAATTTATTACAAATCCCCCAAGACCTCCAACCTTGTTCTCCGCAACAA
>CM064521.1:56113758-56148758 GCA_032716605.1 Paralithodes platypus | reverse complement strand
CAGGGAAGAGGTGTGGAAATGTAAAAGCCCATTTGCTTCAGCCCTTCTTGAGTTGCACAGGTTAGGGCCTACCGGTACCTATAATGTAAAAAACAGACGATTCAACTCGGCTTACGAAGGAATTTTAGGGATCGATTAGGGTAGGCTACACACTATTTCAATTAACCCTTTAACTTCCACAGGTCCTTCTGAATCCCAGTAAAATCGTACATGTTGGTAAGAATCAAATAAAAGAGGCACTAAAATACGGATAGGGAATATCTCTCTCTCTCTCTCTCTCTCTCTCTCTCTCTCTCTCTCTCTCTCTCTCTCTCTCTCTCTCTCTCTCTCTCTCTCTCTCTCTCTCTCTCTCTCTCTCTCTCTCTCTCTCTCTCTCTCTCTCTCTCTCTCTCTCCATATTCACACCACGCACCATTATAATATATTCGTCTATTAGTAGCCAGCATAAACTGTCAAAAAACGTCATAATCTTCTCAAAGGATTAATTATATACGATAGATTTTAGTTTTTACCCATTTCATTCCTAGTGGTCTTTCCTAAACTCTCTCATCCCGTCCGCTATTCGTCAAACACCATCGCTAGCCTCTTCCCGCACTTCCGGCACCCGAATATCGCGCACAAGAAGCAAAAGTAACTACGGGAAGAGCGAAGCGTCTTTACCGAGTGTCGCCGCCTCTGGGAATCAAGCGAGCGTCTATAGTTCTTCACCTGGACTCTTGCATATTATACTATAACAGAAATACGCGGCTTAAAACTAAACTTAACTATTAAACCCGTTAAGTCAATATCAGTATGTTGTTTATGGATAGTAAAAATAATTATGACGATCCCCTAGAGTTAAATAAGGAAAGTGATTTGATTGGCCTCTCTGGGTATGCAGCCAAGAAGGCCAAATGTCACGCGTTTCCCGCCCAAACCCCCAAATGTCTTCGGTTTTCTATGAACATGACATTGTATCACTTGGCTTAATGAATTTGAATAAAGGATTATCTCATGTATGGTGGCGAAAATAAGTCTTTCCTCAGCTGTCATTACGTTTGGCTCGCTCTGTGCTGTATTAATGTCTGTCAGATGTTGGATAGGGTGGGTAAGTGAAGGAACATGTTTGTATATCTCACTATAAATAAATAAATCGAGTTTAGATATTGCTGATACCAAATCTTGATCAAAATACTTGGTGCCGAGACATCACTTATTTGGCCGACTGTAAATTATTCATAATCACACAATTGCTCACGTTAATTACAAAAAATACATTAATACAATAACGATAAACGCAACATAACTACAATACAATAAATACATATACTCACACACAAACTTGCAGGTGAACACAGTCAAACACACAGCCATATATTGTACAAAACTGACCCATATAAACTGACATATTCCTTTCAACACACAGATAAGTACACACAAAAGCACGCACACACATGCATTCCCCCGCCTGCCTCTCTCTCTCTCTCTACTAGAATTAAGGCCTAGCCACCTCGCTGGGATCGTAAGGCCTGTGTGGTCAGTGTATCTATGTAAATATATGTAAACAAATCTCTCCCCGAGTTGTTTCCCTTCATTTACATCCAACCATCCTGATCCTTGGCCCCACATCTTTCTCACTTAGGGTTGAACCTGTGAGCCCTTTACTCTCTCTCTCTCTCTCTCTTTTTGTTTGGTTTTGTTTTTTTAAACTTCACGACATTATATGGTGTTCTTACAGCTAAAATTCCAGTGATGAAACGTGGAATTATCTATAGCGAAACACATTTAAAATGCAAAAATATATAGCATTGATATATTTATATATACTGTAATAGATACCAGTATATATTTTATCAAAGATCCCTCTTTATAAAGTATGATAATTAATAATTATATTACCAAGATTTAGTACGGAACTGTGATATTCCTGAGCCAGTTATTAACCTCCGACTTGAACTGTTGTAGTGAGGTTAAGTGATGCAGGTCAGTGTGCTGAACCAGGTGATTCCACAGTCTTGCGTACTTTGGTAAGTAGGAACGAAGGCGGTGTTCTGTCCTAGCAAATGGAACACTGACCTGATGATACCTTGTGGATGCGGTTCTTGTTGCATATGATGTTGGATGGGCAGGTTGTAGATGTAAGGCTGTCAGGTGTGGAGTGTGCTTTTTTTTAGTTTTGTATATTACACATAAACCTGCCACATCCCGACGCTGTTGTAGAGGCTGAAACCTGGGGGCATGATGTTCTTGTTCTTTGAGTTGGATCAAGTGTTCAGCTCTTTTCTGTATTTGGTCCAAAAGTTTCAAGTATGAGGGGGGACATGATGACCATGCAAGTGGAGAGTATTCCTTCAATGGACGAACTTGAGACTTATACAGAGTAGCAACACCTTTAGAGTCCAGGAGATGTGATATACGTCGAATGCAACCAAGTTTCCATGCAGCATTCTTTGTGATGTCCTTTACATGGCTGGTGAAAGACAGATTATCATTAAATTTTACTCCTAGAATTGTCACTTGACTCTGCATCTGAACCTTCCTCCCATCCTGAATATCTGGTGGTGTATATGTTGGAATATCTTGTCTCCGAGAGACATTACTTGAGTTTTCTCCGGAGCAAGGTTCACTTGCCAGCGTTTTGCCCAAGAGGTGATACTATATAAGGCATTGTTGATATGAGTGACGGTGGCTTGCCTCTCATCTTTGTTACAAGTGAATGTTAGAGTACAGTCTTCAGCATAAGCAAATGCCTCGGGGATGAGCTGCAGAATGTCATTGAAATAAACATTCCACAACAAAGGTCCAAGAACGCTGCCCTGTGGGACACTGGCTTTGATGGCGTAGTTAGCAGAGTTATGTCCATTGACAACTGTGTGAAGTGTTCTGTCTTGCAGGTAATCATTAATTAGGTGAAGTAGAGCATCACACAACCCTAGACTCCTCAGTTTGGTGGTGATGCCCACATGCCACACCCTGTCAAAGGCACCCGCGATGTCAAGTGCAATTACGTAGGTGTCTTTTCCCATGTCAAGGGCCTGGTTCCACGTGGTAGATAAGTGGAGTAGCAAGTCTGCCGCAGATCTACCTTTCCTGAAGCCAAACTGCTTAAGAGTTGAGTAGGTGATGTTTATCCAGAAAAGTTAAAATTTTTGTTGCCAAGATTGACTCCAGAATTTTCCCAAGAACAGAAAGAAGGGAGATTGGTCTGTAATTTTTTGGGTCTGTTCTGCTGCTTTTCTTGTGAATCGCCACAACTCTTGCTTCTTTCCATATTTTGGGCCACTGTTGCGAGTTGAGGCAATTCTGAAAAATGATGGTGAGTGGCTGGCATAGCTGATGTGCGCAAGGCTTCAAGATATTTGGACTGATGTTATCTGGTCCAGTGGCCTTCTTGGGGTCAGCTTCATCTAATTGCCATTTCACATCATCTATGGTAATTGTGAAATCTCGTAACTGAGCATTGGTCTGTGCTGGTACAGCCGGAGGTGAGCGGTCTGGGTCTGGTACATTCATTTTACTTGAGAAGTAAGATGCCAGAATCTCAGCCTTGTCCTTACTGCAGATAGCCATGGCTCCATCACATTTGCTTGAAGGTGGGATGCAATCATCAGGAGCAAAACCTTGTTGTTGTTTAATGCTAGTCCACCATATTTTGCTCCCGACGTTCTTGCCTGTAAGCTTTGATTTCAGATCCTCTTTCCACTTTTTGATGGCTTGTATCTGCACCTGTTCCATATTTTTGCAGGCAAGTTTATGCAGATGCTTGCTCCTTTGAGTTGGGCGTCTTTTGCATTGTAGCCATGCTTTACTTTTCTTATCAGCTGCAACTCTGCAGTTGAATCCAAACCATGGCTGGTCTCCCGACTTTTAGGTCTGGCTAGGGATGAATTTATTCTGTAAGGAACACAAAATGTTGGTTAAAGCTTCAACTTGATGATTAACATCTCCGATAAGATAATCTGGCCATGAGATGTTATTGAGTGCATTTTGAAGACCATCCCAATTTGCCCTGTGCCATAACCAGTTGGTACGTGCCACAGCCTCATCACGATCAGCTGCAACATTTATGGTGCTGAGAATAACATAGTGGTCCGAAGATCCAGCTGTTGCTAAAGGTCGGCAGGTGACCACAGTATCTGAAAGGTCACTGATGACAGGGTCAAGGGATGATCCAGAGATGTGTGTTGGAAAATTGACGTGATTTGTCAGCCCGTACACAAGTCAACAGTTCATCAAAAGAGCTCGCCACCAGGTGTTGGTTCATGTCGCCGACTATGATGAGATGCTGATATGAGTGCTCATGCAATAAACTTTCGATGTTGTTATGGAGGAAAACGATGGGCTGATTCCCTTGCCATTGTGGCCGATAACAGACACAGAAAAGAATAGAGTTAGTGCTGTTCATCCAAACTCTGAAGAACATAATTTCTAAATGGTCAGGTAGATTTACATGAAGAGGTTGGAAATGGAGATTCTTGCGAAAACAGACAGCAATTCCACCAAAAGTGCCTCGAAGTCTGTCTCGCCGGTACCACCTCGTGTAGCCACTCATCTGACCATAATTGTCAGGGACTGTTTCATTTAAGAATGTTTCAATAGTAGCTATGATGTCAGGGTTGTGTGGCATTACGTGACTGTGGGAATGTTCGTTTGAAATCCTCTGACATTGGATGAGAGTATTGTTAGATTTGCTATCTTGTTTTTATTGAGCTGCATTATTCCAGGAGCTTTGAATGATTTGCTGATGATTATTAGGATGAAGTGGAGCTTGCTGATGATTATTGTTGTTATAGTGCAGTAAGTAGGATGTAGGTAGGTAGGGGGCTCTCTCTCTCTCTCTCTCTCTCTCTCTCTCTCTCTCTCTAACATATTTTTTTGTGATTTACAGGCATATTAATTTTTATCATATTGCTAACAAAATTTTGTGTGATTTTCAGGAATTAATTGGATCACATTGCTAACATAAATTTTTTGCGATTTTCAGGCTTTAATTGTACCATTTTGCTAACATAAATTTGTGTGATTTTCAGGCATATTGTGATTATATCGTCATGGCGCCGCAACGAACCTGCACGAGTTGTTCCGGTAAATTTGGCCCTACCATGTTTGTTGATACTGATGTCCAAATTTGTAGATTTTGCCAGCTCCGAGAGAAGATTGCGGATGAATTGAATGCAGCACACCGCAAGATCGATGCCCTGACTACGAAGCTTGAATCCCTTCAAGAATTTGCCACACTCAACGTAGGAGTGCCCTCGGCCCAAGAAACCACTACGATGTCAACCGCCATTCCAGTGCATACAGTATCGGTACTGGTACCCACACCAGCAGCTACCTTAGATGTTGCAGAAAATAATAATGACTCTACTCTCACTGCCCCCCAGGACAACTTTCAGTTAGTGAGAAACAATGTGCATCCCAGTACCAGTACCAGGAAGGTCATCCCGACAACATGCCAAAACCGCTTCAAAATTCTTGCTATTGACGAGGAAGAGGAAACGGAAGAAGTTCGGCTTGTGGGCGACTCCATGGTCCGTGGCCAATTAACCGAGTTCTGCGCCAGGGCACCCAGGACCAGAAAGCGATTCTGTATCCCAGGTGGCGGCGTGGACGACATTGTTGCGGCTGTGGAAGAGGTTTCCAGGCTCGCCCCCGCAAGCACTACGTACGTCATCCACGTTGGATCTAACGATGTCCAACGGACGCGGTCAGAGGAACTACAGTACTTTGCAAGTACCGGCGGCTTATCAGGTCCTTCAAGGAAAAATCTAATAGAATCTTAATTTCAGGAATTGTTCCCCGGATTGATGTAGAAAACCGATTCTACAACATAGCTACCAGTACAAATCGCCGACTAGCCAAACTCTGCAGGGAGGAGGACATCGGCTTTGTCGACACGTGGGATCATTTTTACTATGATAAATCATTGTTTTCAGGAGATGGTGTACATCTCAATGAAGTAGGAGCTGCACATCTTGGTAGTCTGCTGAATGATGCAGTCAAGGATTTCCGTTCAAAAAACGGGGTCAACCAGGGGTATCCGGGGGTAGTGTAAGTCAAATACGAACTGAAAATTCAGACAATGCACAATCAGTAACATCCAACTCTAATACTCTTTAAGGTGTTTTATGTAAATGCTCGTAGCATACGCAATAAATATTCAGATCTAGAGGAAATCGTGTTTACAGAACATTATGATATAATCGGCATTACAGAATCTTGGTTAAATACCGAAGACAGAGACTTTTTAGCCGAATATACGCTTCCTGGTTATACAATGTTTGAGAAAAGTCGGATCAATAGAAATGGAGGAGGAGTTCTGTTTTTTATAAAGGAAAGTCTTAATCCCATCTTAATGTCAAAACCTCAAATTGCGAATATAGACATATCTTACGTACTATTAAATAATAAACGAGGAACTAAAATAACACTAGCTTTATTATACAGACCCCCAGCTCAATCAGTGCAAACTGACAGTGAAATTTATGAACAAATTGCAGAAATAACTTTTTTTTTTTTTTTTTTTTTTTAAGAGACAATGAACGGAGGAAGGAAAAACACAGATAAAACAAAAAGGTCCATGTGGCTAAAGGCATCCTCCATTCATAAAATGTTTGTAACAACTGGATTTAAACATTTGTTGATTGTAAGTTTGTGGAAAGCAATTCGAGGGAAGCGAATTCCAAAGAGTAGTAGCTCTGGGGATAAATGAATTCTGATAAGCAGAAGTTCTGCATTGTGGAGGAGAAAGTGTAAATTCATGGGCGCTCTCAGCTGCCCTAGTTCTACGGGGAAAGATGTGGAGAGGCGGCACA
Organism: Paralithodes platypus; assembly: GCA_032716605.1. Lineage (NCBI taxonomy): Eukaryota > Metazoa > Arthropoda > Malacostraca > Decapoda > Lithodidae > Paralithodes > Paralithodes platypus. The sequence goes on along the minus strand of CM064521.1, from coordinate 56,141,964 downwards.
ATTGAAGCAAGTTCCTCGGAACAATTGCTGTGAAAATATCTGTAGAATAATGCAAGGGATGCAACGTTTCTTCGTATGGCTAATGTAGGAAGGTCCTGTGTGATTGCAGGGTTATTGATTAATCTAATAGCTTTATTTTGAATTTTGTCCAACTGCCTCAATGCAACCACTCCACTTCCACCCCACAGAGGTGAACAGTAATCCATCTGAGAGCGCACATGACTTTTATATATTACGGCCAACTGCTCGTCAGTGAAGAATTCTCGAACTCTGTACAGGAGTCCCAGTTTTTTAGAGGCATTCTTAGCAATGCTTCTAACAGGGATGTGTGTACATGCTTAGATTGATATGCAGGATTCGAAGTTGCATAATAAATCGTAGGCAGTGTCCACCATTCTTTAACTGTCTACGTGGTGCGATGCATAAGGTGTTGATTTTCGGTGTGAGCATCCTGGATTCGAATCCACGGACTGCCACATGTGTTTGTAAATTTCATTAATCGATTTTAGGAGTATAGTTGGTTGTTGGAAGGAACATAATAATTGATATTGGTTCAGGGGTAATTTATCGAGAGACTTCCCTAGTGGTTAAGGCCCCATTAATTGCTCTTTCCATTCACATATGCATAGCCTACGTTGCAGTTGGGATTGTGGATGCTTAGATTGATATGCAGGATTCGAAGTTGCATAATAAATCGTAGGCAGTGTCCACCATTCTTTAACTGTCTACGTGGTGCGATGCATAAGGTGTTGATTTTCGGTGTGAGCATCCTGGATTCGAATCCACGGACTGCCACATGTGTTTGTAAATTTCATTAATCGATTTTAGGAGTATAGTTGGTTGTTGGAAGGAACATAATAATGTGTCCAGCTCAAGTTAGTAGTTAATGTTACACCGAGAATATACACAAGATACCGTAATTCATGGCGATTTCAACTTACCCGTGAATAAATGGGGCGATATTCTTACTTCACACTCTGGACACGACCTCTATGCTAACTTGCAAGAGAGTTCACTTTTTCAATTTGTACAATCTCCGACCCGTGGTAATAATGTGCTTGACCTTGTACTCGCAACAAAAGAATTAATAGAGAATTTGAATGGTGGTGATGAATTCAGTAACAGCAACCATAGTACGATAACTTTCACTTTAAAGTTTACTAGTAACAAATCAAATAGCAGCATTGAGAAAGTCCCTATTTTCAAGAAAGCAAATTTTCATAAACTTAAATCAAAGCTTAAAAAAACTGACGAGCTTTCTGACTAACAATAACGACATAAATACATCTTGGGAGTGTTTCACAACCACTTACCTTAAGGCAGTGCAAGACTGCATACCATCGAAAATACGGCGTCCAGGCCATAATGATAAGCCCAAATGGTGGAATAAAGATATTTCAGACTGTCTGCTTGCTAAAAAATTTGCTAATGATAAATTAAAATCCTCACAAAATGACGAAGAACGGGTGAAATTTGTAGAGCTACGACGCAAAGCCAAAAAGTTAATTAAGCAAAGTAAAAAGACCCTGGAATTACATGTTGCGAATCAAAGTAAAACAAACCCGAAATAATTCTATATGTAGTTATATCAGAAAGAAAAAAGTAGTTACTTCAACTGTTGGACCGTTAGTCGATGAAAATGGAGAATACACCAAAGACGAAGTACAAATGAGTAATGCCCTCAATACCTTCTTTGCATCAGTTTTTACAACCGAAGACCTCAGTGATATCCCTACACCATCGCCGATTCAGATTGATAATTCAGATGTTCTAAGCAATATCACCGTTACAGAGAGAGAAGTATTGAATTGTTTAGATAAACTCAAGGTAAATAAAACGCCTGGACCTGATACAATCTCGCCTAGAGTTCTAAAGGAAGCTAAGGATGAGCTCTCCAACCACTGACATTGTTATTCAATGAATCCTTGCAGTCTGGGACTATGCCCGATCAGTGGAAGCTAGCCAATGTAACACCGATATTAAAAAAAGGCAGCAAATCCCTACCCAGTAACTATCGTCCAATTAGCTTAACCTCAATTGTATGTAAAATGCTAGAAACGGTCATAAGAGACAGACTCGTAAATCACTTAGAGGCAAATAACTTACTTAAAGATACTCAACATGGCTTTCGTAAAAAACGTTCCTGTTTAACAAACCTCTTACACTTCTTCCACGATATCCTCAACCTCTACGATGAGAGTAAAGCTGTAGATATTATATACCTTGATTTTCAAAAGGCCTTTGACAAAATTCCCCACAAACGTTTACTTCTAAAACTAAAAGCGCATGGAATACAAGACGGTGTGTTGAAATGGATAGAAAATTGGCTCAGCGACAGAAAGCAAAGAGTAGTCATAAACGGTAAGGCATCTAAATGGACCAATGTAAGTAGCAGGGCACCCCAGGGATCGGTACTAGGACCAATTCTCTTTCTAATTTACATCAACGACATACTGTAGATGAGGGTCTCACCTGTACAATCTCAAAATTTGCTGACGATACAAAAATTGCAAATAGCGTACTCTCAAAAGAACAAGTTGACGATATGCAACACAATCTAGATAAATTGTCATGTTGGGCCCAAATTTGGCAAATGAGTTTCAATGCGGATAAATGTAAAGTACTACATATCGGATACCTAAATGAGAAAGCAAACTATTCGATGAATGGCACTCAGCTTAAGAATGTAAACAGAGAAACCGATCTGGGAGTAACAATATCGAGTAACCTAAAACCGAGTCAACAATGTTCAGAAGTTGTTAAGAAGGCAAACAAAATAATTGGCTTTATAGGCAGGTCATTTGAGCATAAATCCAAAAAAGCTATCCTAACCCTTTACAATGCCTTAGTCCGCCCTCTTCTGGAATACTGCGTTCAATCCTGGTGGCCTTAGTACCAAAAAGATATAAACAAGCTAGAACGAGTTCAACGTAGAGTTACCAAAATGATACCTAGCCTAAAGAACAAACCATACGAAGAGCGTCTTAGAGAATTAAATCTATTTCCTTTAACCCAGCGCAGATTAAGAGGTGACTTAATTCAAGTGTTCAAAATCATCAAAGGCATCGACAATATGAACTGTAGTAAGTACCGGTACTTCACTATCGACCAATCTAATTACACGCGGGGAAACGGTTGCAAAATTATTGGTACATTTTTTAACTCACACGAATCTAAGAATTTCTTCTTCAATCGAGTTGTCAACTTGTGGAATGGGCTTCCCCGAGACGTTATAGACTGCAGCACCGTTGATTCATTTAAACTCCGCGTAGACAAATATCTCTCATCAAACCCGCGACTGACTGCGTTTGTAAATAAATAACTTTATTTTATCCCCCCCTCAGTTACTAACCCATCTGTCCCCTACTAACTTCCTAATCCTGCCACGGACATTAGGTCCAGGGCAGTAGTACCCTTTCCAATATTCCCTTACCCCCTCTAAACCACTGTTTGGACACTTGATCCTCAGTGTTTTGGAGAACAAGCAGCCTAGAAGGGTCACTAGACCTGTTGTTGCTTGATTTCCTTTGTACTCTCTCTCTCTCGCTCTCTCTCAAAACTGGTACTGAACGGGTTAAAAAAAACATGTACTTCTTCAAAATTAAAAGCCATAATTAGGAGGCCCTTCTTAAACTGAATAAATGAGTCTACTATCAGCCAGTATATAATAAATGAGTCTACTATCAGCCAGTATATAATAAATGAGTCTACTATCAGCCAGTATATAATAAATGAGTCTACTATCAGCCAGTATATAATAAATGAGTCTACTATCAGCCAGTATAATAAATGAGTCTACTATCAGCCAGTATATATAAAATAGTCTACTATCAGCCAGTATATAATAAATGAGTCTACTATCAGCCAGTATATAATAAATGAGTCTACTATCAGCCAGTATATAATAAAAAGGACAGCACTGGTACTGAACGGATGAACCCCTTTTGTACCGGAGACTTCTTTTTTATTTGATATTAGTAGATACATTAATTTTGGACGATTTTATGAAAGTTAGGAAGAATATAGAGTACGGTAGCTCAAAGGATAGATTTAGATAGATTTAGCCTTTTAATGGGTATACCTCCTTCCTAAGCTGAACAAACTCGTCTAATAGTTGCCAGAATATAATGAAAAGTACATCACCGGTAAGAAAGGGTTAAAATACGGCCTACATGCACTTCTTCAAAATTAAAAGACACATTTAGTAATCTTTCTCATCGGATAACCAAGCCTCACAATGCATACCACCACTATAACCAAGCCTCACAATGCATACCACCACTATTTCAATATACCTGTTAACCCTATTAGGTGCAGGGCGGGCCAATATGGGTCCTCCATGAGTTACTCCATTAGCTTGGATATTTTAAGATGTTTCACCTCATTAGTTTGGCGATTATATGATGCTTCAACCCAATAAGGTGTCGATTTTTCCTGGGCGAGCGATAGCGAGCCTGCAATTTGGGAGAAACCGGCCTTCGGCTGGGCAATTTTTCTACTGAAAAATTTACATATTTAGCTTGAAGGGGGTCTGGGGAACGTGTTTTAGATTGAATGGGGTTTGGAGAGGAGTTTTTCCAAGTCTAGGGGTTAACTCAATACACATTGTTCGAAAATTTCTAAAACAATTAAAATCCTCAATAATAATTAAGCAAAATACCATAATAACCCCCGAGACGTTGCACCAGATAGTGTTAAGCCGGTATCACACGAGAGCTTTCATAGTCAACATTTGATGATCAACATTTTTGCTGGCAATATTTCTGGAATATTTTGCAACGGTATGGGAAACAAGACTGATGATAGATGAATTTAGGCAACCGAAATATTTTATAGGTAGACCACATAAGCTGCCAGACCAGTGGTGAGGATAAATGTTGAGTGAAAAGGCGCTCGTGTGATACCGGCTTTAGCAGAAATACAATATATGTTAAATATTTAATAGGTGATGATATAAGGCTACCGGTAATTGTTAAAAATATATATACGGCACTTCTTCAAAATTAAAAGCAACAATTAAATCATCTTTCTCATCGGAAAACAAAGCCTCAAAGTACAGTGGCGCTAATAAGTGATGTCTCGGCACCAAGTTTGTTTTGATTAATAATTGCTATTAGCACTAGCTAAGCTTAATTTCTTCATATCGAGTGAAATATACAAACATGTGCCTACACTTACCCACCCTATTTAACATCTGACAGACATCAATACAGCACAGAGCAAGCCAAACGTAATGACAGCTGGGACATGACTTATTAGCGCGACTGTACAAATCACCACTATTTTCATATACCTCAAGTCAGCAGAAATACAAAATACGTCAATTATTTAATAGCCGGAAAGGGAAGAAAAAGCTGAGGGCCAAATGACAAAAGCTTAAGGGGGTAGTACTCGCTTTTTATGGACCCCCTTCTCCCTCATGTTTAGCATATTATTTTTGAGGTTTTAAGAAGTTCGTTTCGTTAGTTGGCGATTTTGAGACCTTTCACCACATTTCTTTATCAATATTTAGACCTTTCGTGCCATTTAGATGTCGATTTTTTCCTGGCGAGCGATAACGAGCCTGTAAATTTAGAAGGAATCGGCTTTCGGCCAGGACATTTTTCTACCGAAAAATGTACAAATATATCTTGAAAGGGGATCTAGGCGTGTGTTTTTTTTTAAGCTTGATGCAGGTCTAGCGGGGTAATTAAAAAATAAATAAATATATACATAGGCAAAAAAAACAAGCCGCACTACCCCCCTTCAATATTTAACAGCCGACAAAGGGAAGAAAAAGCTAAGGGCCAAATGACAAAAGCGAACACGTTAATGCAGGTTAATTAACCCTTTCAAGATCCAGGACGCATTTCTTTTCTGTTTTCTGGTAATTATTAGACGATTTTATTCAGATTAGGAAGGGTACCGGTATATGGAAGTCAGAGGGATGATTGAGATAGCCTTTACCATTTTAATACCCACAGATCCTCCCTAAGCTGCATAAAATCGTAATGATAGCCAAAATAATCTGCTAAAACGCGTCAGAGCTTTAAGGGGTTAAATTTTTAATTACTCGGTCAGGCAGAAACAAATAATATACAAATGCTGGATCAAAGTAGAGACCGTGTAGTAAGGGAGATCGGGTTTTTATATGCCATTTTTGTGTCGTGATTATCAAAAATCGGGGTGTTTGAATTCTGATCATGCGCAGCTGCCACCATAAATTCTGTCTTCGTCTTGATTTTATGTACACTCGTATACCATAGTCTCTAGCCCACTCATGCACATTCGTGGACTTCACCTATTTCTAGTTATGGAAGCATATCTCTGGAAACGAAATTATGAATAGAATTTTTTGTAAATCAAGTAAAAAACTATATAGGCTATACTATTTATTGAAAAGCTAGTTCTATCCAAAAATAAGTCCGGATAGATATAATTGCATAGAGAAAAATATAGGGGGTCCACGAATTCTCCTGAGTGGGCTAGAGACTATGGTATCCAACTGTACCGGTAAAATGGTGTAACTTTGGACGGGGAGATAATTTCGGACATTCTGGAAAAAATATAATGAACCGCAGTTATGGGATAAATACATGATGCATAGACTACAGTAGATCTGGACTGGACACGCAAATGGAACTTTGTAGTAAGGGACCCAAAATCGGAAAACGAACCTCCAAGTTCGAACCTCGAAACCGCGAAAATGTGATATTTTCGCGGATTCGTGGTTCGAACTTGGGGGTTCGTTCTCCGATTTTGGGTCCCTTACTGCAAAGTTCCATTTTCGTGTCCAGTCCAGATCTACTGTAGTCTATGCATAATTATGTTATGGAAAAACAAGTACCGGTATGTCTGCGGTGTTCTTCCATAATGCAGAGCCATTTTTCTATAACTGTAGCTTATATCATTTTATCCAGTAATGTCCGAAGTATACCCCTTTTATCCAGAAATGTCCGAAGTATACCCCTTTTATCCAGAAATGTCCGAAGTATACCCCTTTTATCCAGAAATGTCCGAAGTATACCCCTTTTATCCAGAAATGTCCGAAGTATACCCCTTTTATCCAGAAATGTCCGAAGTATACCCCTTTTATCCAGAAATGTCCGAAGTATACCCCTTTTATCCAGAAATGTCCGAAGTATACCCCCTTTCTCCAGAAATGTCCGAAGTATACCCCTTTTATCCAGAAATGTCCGAAGTATACCCCTTTTATCCAGAAATGTCCGAAGTATACCCCTTTTCTCCAGAAATGTCCGAAGTATACCCCCATGTCTAAAGTTAGGCCATTTTAGAGAACGGAACTATGACAAGTGTGGTTGATTATTTAGGGTGGTGTCTTAACCCTTTCAAGCTCCAAGACGCATTTGTTTCTGTTTTCTAGTATTTATTAGACGATTTTATTCAGATTAAGAAGGGTATATGGAAGTCAGAGGGTTGATTGAGATAGTCTTTACAGATTTAATACCCACAGATCCTTCCTAAGCTGCATAAAATCGTCTAATGATAGCCAAAATAAACTGCTAAACCGCATCAGAGCTTCAAAGGGTTAAGCTGGTATCACACGAGCGCTTTTTCACTCAACATTTATACTCAACACTGGTCTGGCAGCTTATGAGATCAACATTTTAAACATTGCTGCAACCTAAATTCATCTATCATCAGTCTAGTTTCTGATACCAGTGCAAAATATTTCAGAAATGTTGCCAGTCAAATGTTGATCATCGAATGTTGACTATAAAAGCTCTCGTGTGATACCGGCTTTAGTCTTTATAACACTAATTCACTATTAACAAACTGCTCTCGTAATTCAATCTTACTATTTATATTTTCATAAACGAAAACAGGAGGGGATAAAACTTGTGCGGGCAACTGTACCGCAGAGTTTACATCCAAAGCCCAAACTGCATGTCCTGTAGGCCTACCAGAATTACTAAATGTTTATTATAGGTATGGATGTGTGTGAATTTATGTTTTTATCTATGTTTGTTCGTTGTTTTATGTTGTTTTTGTGTTTTCCCTGTTCTTGCTCTGTCTTGAGTCGGCCACCCCCACGAAAAAAAGAAAACAAATAATAAAATAGATTAAAATAGAAAAAAATATATAAATGGGAAAAGTGGGGATTTAGCCTGAACATATGGATAGATAGACATAATTTCAGTGTAAAAGGAAGCTATAATGGTACCAGTGGTACCAATATGGCGGAGGTTGGCCGATCTCGGTTATTAAAGATTCCAGCAAAAAAAAAAAAAAAAAATAGGCCTAAAGGGTTTTCATCCCCCCCCCCCCCACAAAAAACACATAAAACAAAAATGAAAAATATAAAAAATAAAATCAGATTGGACGTTAATGCCGACCGAAATCAACATTAATATTTTTGATTTTCCTTTTCAAATCACCGACTATGACCTGATTCCCGGAAATAATTTGCTGGCGGATTTATGAGAGGTCAAAAAAATTCTTACCTATCACATGAACATATTTGAGTATTCTCTCATATATATATATATATATATATATATATATATATATATATATATATATATTTTTTTTTTTTACGATTTACTCCTTCCCCTGGTGGTCATACATCTATTTATCTTAAGGGGGCCGCCTTGTTTTTTTTTTTTTCTCTCTCTCTCTCTCTCTCTCTCTCTCTCTCTCTCTCTCTCTCTCTCTGGGTTGTATCCATTCGGCCTACTGTTTTTAAGGTGTTTATCCCCATCAAGGTGTCGATTTTTTCCTGGCGAGCGGTAGCGCGCCACCATATTTAAAACAAAAAAAATTGACAGCAGGCTAAATTTATAAATTTTTCAATATAAAATTATGTCCGGCGAAGCCGCATTTCTTCATATAATGCTGGCTCGCTATCGCTCACCAGGAAAAAATCGACACCTTAAAACATTAGGCTGAATGTGGCCGAATGGATACAACCCAGAGAAAGAGAGAGAACGAGAGAAAAGAACAGGTCAACAGGCCCCCCTTAATTTGAGCACTAGCGAGTTTCAGGCTACAAGGAAGTTAGATACGTACTACGGTACATCGTAATTAAACAGAAATGCAATAATAAGGTAGGTTTCTGTTGGATAAAAAGTAGGCTATGCTGAATTGGGTTTATGTATATACAGTATATGCAGTACGGTACAACAATGTTTCAACTCGTCATCTATCTATTGCCTGACGCCGTGATCCCCGAAGGGGTGGCCACGAACGAACCGCCCCCATGCACCTCTGTCCCCAGTCAGTCGACGCCCCTCCCCCCAACCAGCACCGCCTTCGTTCATGTACTTCCTCACTCCATCCTTCCACTTCTCATTCGGTCTACCTCTCCCTCTCTGTCCGTCCACCTCGCTCTCGTACACCCTCTTTGTCATTCTCTCGCTTTCCATACGTTCCATATGGCCGAACCATCTCAAGTTGTTCCTTTTCACACTTTCCAGCACATCTACCTCCACACCACACCTCCTTCTTACTTCCTCATTAGTCTGTCTATCCCTCCATGTAACTCCGCACGCACTCCTTAAGTAATTCATTTCCACTGCTCTTACTCTTGATCGGAGTCTCTCAACCAACGTCCATGCTGCGCTTCCGTAAGTCAGTGTCGGGATTACCACACTGTCATGCAAGGACTTCTTCACTTCCATACTGACCACCCTATTTCTTGTTACTGCTTTTAGAGTTCCTACAACCCTCTTCCCCTGTTGTACCCTCTCCCGCACTTCTTCATCCATAGTCCCATCTTTACTCACCACACTGCCCAGATACTTAAAAGAGTTGACAATCTCCATAGCCTGACCGTTCAGCTTCACCTCACACTCTGTGACTTCACCCCTTTCGAAGACCATAACCTTGCTCTTCCCCATATTTACCTTCAAATTCCGTTTTTCGCACACTGTTCCAAACTCATTTACCAGACCCTGCAACTCCCATTCATTATCACTCATCAGAACTGTATCATCCGCAAACAGCAGTATAGGTAGCTTCCACTCAATTCCCTCCTTTTTCAGCGATACATCAACATCCACTGCTCTTGATAGTATTTCTTTCATGACTCCATCCATATATACAGTAAACAACCACGGGGACATCACACACCCCTGTTTCAAATCAACATTCAGGTCAAAGAACTCGCTCTGCTCACTCTCCACACGTAGTGCCGCCTTTGCACCCTCATACATGCTCTTCACTGCTTTCAGCAACTTGCCATCTACTCCGTATATTCTAAGTACTTTCCACAAACCTTCTCTATCCACTCTGTCATAGGCCTTCTCCAAGTCCATAAAGGCAACATACACCTTTTGTTTCTTCTCCAGATACTTCTCCACAACACAATTCAGGGTAAAAATCTGATATACACATCCTCTTCCCTTCCTAAAACCTCCCTGCTCGTCGCCTATCCATTTCTCCGTTCTCACTCTCACTCTCTCAATCACTACCCTACCGGTACTGTATACATTCCCTACTACGCTTAGAAGACATATTCCTCGGTGGTTACCACACACTCCTCTTTCCCCTTTGCCCTTATATAGGGGGACTATTATGCCAGTCTTCCAGTCATCGGGTGCACTTCCCTTCTCCCATGCTAGTTTGCACATTTTCCATACCCATTCTATCACTATCTCACCACCATACCTCAACATTTCCCCACACACTCCATCTGTTCCTGGTGCTTTCCCCAACTTCACTCTTTTCATGGCTTCCCACACTTCTGACCTCCTGATCCCCACCTCCTCCTCCACTACTTCTCTTCTTCTCCCTCCCATACCATATCCAGCTATGTTTGCTGGCTCTTCATTCCTTACATTTAGCAACTCACTGAAGTACTCCCTCCATCTTTCGACTCTCTCTTGCTTCTCAGCTAGCATTCTCCCATTCTTATCTTTCACACCCTTACTGTTTCCCTTGCTACCTTCCCTAACTTTCTTGACTTCTTTCCAGAACAGTTTCTTACTCTCCCTCCATTTTACACTCAGATTCCTTCTAATTCCTCATCTACTCTTCTCTTACTTTCCTTCACTACTCTCTTTACCACCCTCTTACTCTCCACGTACCTCGCTCGTTTCTGTCTCTCGAAATCTTCATTCCCTCTACTACCCAACCACTCTCTATATGCTTTCTTCTTTTCTTCCACAGCTATTCTTACCTCTTCTGTCCACCAACTCGTAATGCTGCTAAATATCTATAAAAAAAATAAAAATAAATAACTTCTATACCGGTAGGTCTAAAGCCTGAGAGTCGCAAGTGGCCAATTAAATATCCGAAATCCAACTATCTTAACCCTTTAGAGATTATGACGCATTTTGACAATTTATTCTGGCTATTATTAGACGGATTAGGAAGTCAGAGGGTTAATTGATATAGTCTTCACCTTTTCAATTCCCACAGATCCTTCCTAAGCTGTATTAAATCTTCCAATGCTAGCATGAATAAACTGTCAAAAACGTTATTATCCTCATGGGGTTAAATGTATGAGGTATAATTTATGATCATGTCTCCTCTCCTACACACGGAACGAGCTACAAGAGGATGTCACTGGCCTAAAGCTGGTATCACACGAGCGCTTTTTCACTCAACATTAATCCTCAACACTGGTTTGGCAGCTTATGAGGTAAACATTTAAAATAATTCGGCTACCTAAATTCACCTATCATTAGTCTAGTTTCCGATACCAGTGCACAATATTCCAGAAATGTTGCCAGCAAAATGTTAATCATCGAATCTTGACTATAAAAGCTCTCGTGTGATACCGGTTTTACTCGCCTTGACCTTCCAACATTCTTTACAAGTTACCGGTACCCCATTACCATATTATAATTGACTCGGTTAACCAAATTCTTCTTCTTCTTCACTTTCTTCTCGCTTTCAAGTTCATCTCACAATCCTTTTCTTTTCTCCTTCATCGCCTACGCTTCCTCCTCCTCCTCCTTCTTCCTCCTTTTTCCTCCTCCTCCTCTTCCTCCTTTTTCCTCCTCCTCCTCTTCCTCCTTTTTCCTCCTCCTCCTCCTCCTCCTCCTCCTCCTCCTCCTCCTCCTCCTCCTCCTCCTCCTCCTCCTCCTCCTCCTCCTCCTCCTCCCTCCTCCTCCTCCTCCTCCTCTTTTTCCTCCTCCTCCTCCTCTTCTCCTCCTCCTCCTCCTCCTCCTCCTCCTCCTCTCCTCCTCCTCCTCCTCTCCTCCTCCTCCTCCTCCTCCTCCTCCTCCTCCTCCTCCTCCTCCTCCTCCTCCTCCTCCTCCTCCTCCTCCTCCTCCTCCTCCTCCTCCTCCTCTCCTCCTCCTCTCTCCCCTCCTCCTTCTACTCCCCTCTCCTCCTCCTCCCCTCCTCCTCCTCCTCCTCCTCCTTTCTACCAAAAATATAAGGAAACTAAAAAGCAGCATACCAAAATATAAGGCAACTCAGAATAATAGCGATAAATTAGAACACGATAGACTGCGTCGAACAACCAAAATCTCATCAAAGGAAGTAAGAATCTGGAACTTCATATTGCCAGCTCCAGCAAGTCCAATCCGAAAGAATTTTACAGCTATATAAGAAACAGAAAAACGGTAACTTCAACAATAGGCCCACTTGTTGCGGAAAATGGAGATCATACAGATAACAAAGTACAAATGGCGAATATCCTAAATAACTATTTTGCATCAGTTTTCACGTCGGAAGATACTACCGGTAACCGACCTACCCCTACGAATCAATCAAATGGCACTGAGCTCGAAAACTTTACGATTTATGAAGACGATATCCTGTTCGCAATCAACAATTTGAAAGTTAATAAAACCCCAGGCCCTGATAAAATATCCCCAAGGATCCTAAAAGAAGCAAAACACGAATTATTAAACCCACTCGCAAATCTGTTCAACAAATCATTGAATGTTGGGATAGTTCCAAACGAATGTAAACTAGCTAACGTGACACCCATATACAAAAAAGGAAATAAGTCCTCTCCCGGCAATTATCGACCAATTAGCTTAACATCGGTAACGGGCAAATTAATGGAAACCATTATAAGGGACAAAATAGTAAAACATTTGGAAGAAAATAATTTAATAAAAGATTCTCAGCACGGTTTTAGAAATAAACGTTCATGCTTAACAAACTTACTCGACTTCTTCAATGATGTTTACAAATCATATGATAAGGATAGAGCAGTTGATATAATATATCTCGATTTTCAGAAAGCTTTCGATACCGTACCCCACAAGAGACTAATTGACAAAATAAAAGCTCATGGCATAACAGGAAAAACTCTGAAATGGCTCGAAAATTGGCTCTCAGACCGTAACCAACGAGTTGTAATAAATGGTGAAGAATCGGATTGGTGCAAAGTAAATAGTGGCGTTCCCCAGGGTTCGGTATTAGGTCCTATTCTTTTTATAATTTACATAAACGACTTAGACGAAGGAATAGAATGCAAAATTTCGAAATTTGCTGACGATACAAAAATTACTAATAAAGTAACCTCAACAGTACATTGGCAAAAACTACAAGGTGACCTAGACACTTTAGAAAACTGGGCAGAAAAATGGCAAATGAAATTCAACATAGAAAAATGCAAAGTATTACACATCGGTAGTAACAACGCTAAAAAAGATTACTCAATGAACAACATTCAACTATCAAATACAAATAATGAAAAGGATCTGGGAGTTATAATATCAAGTGACCTGAAGCCGAGTAAACAGTGTACAGAGGTAATAAAAACTGCTAATAAATTGGTGGGTTTCATCGGCAGAACATTCAAATTCAAATCAGAAAAATCATACTTACTCTATTCAACTCATTGGTGCGTCCCCATCTCGAATACTGCGTGCAATTCTGGTCACCGTACTACCAAAAGGACATAAATAAACTTGAAAGGGTGCAACGCAGAGTCACTAAAATGATACCTAGATTGCGTAATAAACCGTACGAAGAGCGCTTAAAAGAACTAAATTTGTTTAGCTTAACAAAGCGCAGAATGAGAGGTGACCTAATAGAGGTGTTCAAAATCTTCAAGGGATTCAGCAACCTAAATGTAAGCGAATTATTTACGATCAATCAAGCAAACACGAGAAACAATGGTTATAAGATTATAGGCAAGCGTTTTCATTCTCACGAGGCGAAGCATTTCTTCTTCAACCGCGTTGTGAATAATTGGAACAGACTACCCTCGAACATTGTAAACTGTAATACTGTCGAAACATTTAAGAACCATCTGGATAAACACATGGCAAATAACCCCCGATTAACACAGTTTCTTTCAGAATAACGCGCAACGAAATGTCAACGCATACCGCAATGTATATTGATTTTCATACATCTGTTCCCTTTCAGAATTGTAGTAAATAGAGTTAGCTTAGATTACAAATCAACTTCTTTTTTCTCCCTGTCCTGTTCGAATTTCCGTGTCAGTTTTTCAATACTACATGGTATTTTTCCTATCTGTTTCCATGCCAGCATTAGCTGGAGGGAGTGGTGGGTGGGGAGGAGCCTTCTTCTTTGCTATCCTTTTCTCTACCTCGTAGTCAGTAGATTAGTAGTTTTAGATATCCAAACTGCCCCGTAAGGACCAATAGGTCCTTTGTCCTCCTCCTCCTCCGCCTCCTCCTCCTCCTCCGCCTCCTCCTCCTCCGCCTCCTCCGCCTCCTCCTCCTCCTCCTCCTCCTCCTCCTTTCTACCAAAAATATAAGGCAACTAAAAAGCAGGCATACCAAAAATATAAGGCAACTCAGAATAATAGCGATAAATTAGAACACGATAGACTGCGTCGAACAACCAAAAATCTCATCAAAGGAAGTAAGAAGAATCTGGAACTTCATATTGCCAGCTCCAGCAAGTCCAATCCGAAAGAATTTTACAGCTATATAAGAAACAGAAAAACGGTAACTTCAACAATAGGCCCACTTGTTGCGGAAAATGGAGATCATACAGATAACAAAGTACAAATGGCGAATATCCTAAATAACTATTTTGCATCAGTTTTCACGTCGGAAGATACTACCGGTAACCGACCTACCCCTACGAATCAATCAAATGGCACTGAGCTCGAAAACTTTACGATTTATGAAGACGATATCCTGTTCGCAATCAACAATTTGAAAGTTAATAAAACCCCAGGCCCTGATAAAATATCCCCAAGGATCCTAAAAGAAGCAAAACACGAATTATTAAACCCACTCGCAAATCTGTTCAACAAATCATTGAATGTTGGGATAGTTCCAAACGAATGTAAACTAGCTAACGTGACACCCATATACAAAAAAGGAAATAAGTCCTCTCCCGGCAATTATCGACCAATTAGCTTAACATCGGTAACGGGCAAATTAATGGAAACCATTATAAGGGACAAAATAGTAAAACATTTGGAAGAAAATAATTTAATAAAAGATTCTCAGCACGGTTTTAGAAATAAACGTTCATGCTTAACAAACTTACTCGACTTCTTCAATGATGTTTACAAATCATATGATAAGGATAGAGCAGTTGATATAATATATCTCGATTTTCAGAAAGCTTTCGATACCGTACCCCACAAGAGACTAATTGACAAAATAAAAGCTCATGGCATAACAGGAAAAACTCTGAAATGGCTCGAAAATTGGCTCTCAGACCGTAAACAACGAGTTGTAATAAATGGTGAAGAATCGGATTGGTGCAAAGTAAATAGTGGCGTTCCCCAGGGTTCGGTATTAGGTCCTATTCTTTTTATAATTTACATAAACGACTTAGACGAAGGAATAGAATGCAAAATTTCGAAATTTGCTGACGATACAAAAATTACTAATAAAGTAACCTCAACAGTACATTGGCAAAAACTACAAGGTGACCTAGACACTTTAGAAAACTGGGCAGAAAAATGGCAAATGAAATTCAACATAGAAAAATGCAAAGTATTACACATCGGTAGTAACAACGCTAAAAAGATTACTCAATGAACAACATTCAACTATCAAATACAAATAATGAAAAGGATCTGGAGTTATAATATCAAGTGACCTGAAGCCGAATAAACAGTGTACAGAGGTAATAAAAACTGCTAATAAATTGGTGGGTTTCATCGCAGAACATTCAAATTCAAATCAGAAAAAATCATACTTACTCTATTCAACTCATTGGTGCGTCCCCATCTCGAATACTGCGTGCAATTCTGGTCACCATACTACCAAAAGGACATAAATAAACTTGAAAGGGTGCAACGCAGAGTCACTAAAATGATACCTAGATTGCGTAATAAACCGTACGAAGAGCGCTTAAAAGAACTAAATTTGTTTAGCTTAACAAAGCGCAGAATGAGAGGTGACCTAATAGAGGTGTTCAAAATCTTCAAGGGATTCAGCAACCTAAATGTAAGCGAATTATTTACGATCAATCAAGCAAACACGAGAAACAATGGTTATAAGATTATAGGCAAGCGTTTTCATTCTCACGAGGCGAAGCATTTCTTCTTCAACCGCGTTGTGAATAATTGGAACAGACTACCCTCGAACATTGTAAACTGTAATACTGTCGAAACATTTAAGAACCATCTGGATAAACACATGGCAAATAACCCCCGATTAACACAGTTTCTTTCAGAATAACGCGCAACGAAATGTCAACGCATACCGCAATGTATATTGATTTTCATACATCTGTTCCCTTTCAGAATTGTATTAAATAGAGTTAGCTTAGATTACAAATCAACTTCTTTTTTCTCCCTGTCCTGTTCGAATTTCCGTGTCAGTTTTTCAATACTACATGGTATTTTTCCTATCTGTTTCCATGCCAGCATTAGCTGGAGGGAGTGGTGGGTGGGGAGGAGCCTTCTTCTTTGCTATCCTTTTCTCTACCTCGTAGTCAGTAGATTAGTAGTTTTAGATATCCAAACTGCCCCGTAAGGACCAATAGGTCCTTTGTCCTCCTCCTCCTCCGCCTCCTCCTCCTCCGCCTCCTCCTCCTCCGCCTCCTCCGCCTCCTCCTCCTCCTCCTCCTCCTCCTCCTCCTTTCTACCAAAAATATAAGGCAACTAAAAAGCAGGCATACCAAAAATATAAGGCAACTCAGAATAATAGCGATAAATTAGAACACGATAGACTGCGTCGAACAACCAAAAATCTCATCAAAGGAAGTAAGAAGAATCTGGAACTTCATATTGCCAGCTCCAGCAAGTCCAATCCGAAAGAATTTTACAGCTATATAAGAAACAGAAAAACGGTAACTTCAACAATAGGCCCACTTGTTGCGGAAAATGGAGATCATACAGATAACAAAGTACAAATGGCGAATATCCTAAATAACTATTTTGCATCAGTTTTCACGTCGGAAGATACTACCGGTAACCGACCTACCCCTACGAATCAATCAAATGGCACTGAGCTCGAAAACTTTACGATTTATGAAGACGATATCCTGTTCGCATCAACAATTTGAAAGTTAATAAAACCCCAGGCCCTGATAAAATATCCCCAAGGATCCTAAAAGAAGCAAAACACGAATTATTAAACCCACTCGCAAATCTGTTCAACAAATCATTGAATGTTGGGATAGTTCCAAACGAATGTAAACTAGCTAAGTGACACCCATATACAAAAAAGGAAATAAGTCCTCTCCCGGCAATTATCGACCAATTAGCTTAACATCGGTAACGGGCAAATTAATGGAAACCATTATAAGGGACAAAATAGTAAAACATTTGGAAGAAAATAATTTAATAAAAGATTCTCAGCACGGTTTTAGAAATAAACGTTCATGCTTAACAAACTTACTCGACTTCTTCAATGATGTTTACAAATCATATGATAAGGATAGAGCAGTTGATATAATATATCTCGATTTTCAGAAAGCTTTCGATACCGTACCCCACAAGAGGGTATTGACAAAATAAAAGCTCATGGCATAACAGGAAAAACTCTGAAATGGCTCGAAAATTGGCTCTCAGACCGTAAACAACGAGTTGTAATAAATGGTGAAGATGCGGACTGGTGCAAAGTAAATAGTGGCGTTCCCCAGGGTTCGGTATTAGGTCCTATTCTTTTTTATAATTTACATAAACGACTTAGACGAAGGAATAGAATGCAAAATTTCGAAATTTGCTGACGATACAAAAATTACTAATAAAGTAACCTCAACAGTACATTGGCAAAAACTACAAGGTGACCTAGACACTTTAGAAAACTGGGCAGAAAAATGGCAAATGACATTCAACATAGAAAAATGCAAAGTATTACACATCGGTAGTAACAACGCTAAAAAAGATTACTCAATGAACAACATTCAACTATCAAATACAAATAATGAAAAGGATCTGGGAGTTATAATATCAAGTGACCTGAAGCCGAGTGTACAGAGGTAATAAAAACTGCTAATAAATTGGTGGGTTTCATCGGCAGAACATTCAAATTCAAATCAGAAAAAATCATACTTACTCTATTCAACTCATTGGTGCGTCCCCATCTCGAATACTGCGTGCAATTCTGGTCACCATACTACCAAAAGGACATAAATAAACTTGAAAGGGTGCAACGCAGAGTCACTAAAATGATACCTAGATTGCGTAATAAACCGTACGAAGAGCGCTTAAAAGAACTAAATTTGTTTAGCTTAACAAAGCGCAGAATGAGAGGTGACCTAATAGAGGTGTTCAAAATCTTCAAGGGATTCAGCAACCTAAATGTAAGCGAATTATTTACGATCAATCAAGCAAACACGAGAAACAATGGTTATAAGATTATAGGCAAGCGTTTTCATTCTCACGAGGCGAAGCATTTCTTCTTCAACCGCGTTGTGAATAATTGGAACAGACTACCCTCGAACATTGTAAACTGTAATACTGTCGAAACATTTAAGAACCATCTGGATAAACACATGGCAAATAACCCCCGATTAACACAGTTTCTTTCAGAATAACGCGCAACGAAATGTCAACGCATACCGCAATGTATATTGATTTTCATACATCTGTTCCCTTTCAGAATTGTAGTAAATAGAGTTAGCTTAGTTTACAAATCAACTTCTTTTTTCTCCCTGTCCTGTTCGAATTTCCGTGTCAGTTTTTCAATACTGCATGGTATTTTTCCTATCTGTTTCCATGCCAGCATTAGCTGGAGGGAGTGGTGGGTGGGGAGGAGCCTTCTTCTTTGCTATCCTTTTCTCTACCTCGTAGTCAGTAGATTAGTAGTTTTAGATATCCAAACTGCCCCGTAAGGACCAATAGGTCTGTTGCAGTTTGTCCTCCTCCTCCTCCTCCTCCTCCTCCTCCTCCTCCTCCTCCTCCTCCTCCTCCTCCTCCTCCTCCTCCTCCTCCTCCTCCTCCTCCTCCTCCTCCTCCTCCTCCTCCTCCTCCTCCTCCTCCTCCTCCTCCTCCTCCTCCTCCTCCTCCTCCTCCTCCTCCTCTCCTCCTCCTCCTCTCCTCCTCCTCTTCCTCCTCTCCTCCTCCTCCTCTCCTCCTCCTCCTCCTCCTCCTCCTCCTCCTCCTCCTCCTCCTCCCTCCTCCTCCTCCTCCTCCGTCTCCTCCTCCTCCTCCTCCTCCTTCTTCTCTCCTCCTCCTCCTCCTCCTCCTCCTCCTCCTTCCTCCTCCTCCTCCTCCTCCCCTCCTCCTCCTCCTCCTCCTCCTCCTCCTCCTCCTCCTCCTCCTCCTCCTCCTCCTCCTCCTCCTCCTCCTCCTCCTCCTCCTCCTCTCCTCCTCCTCCTCCTCCTCCTCCTCCTCCTCCTCCTCCTCCTCCTCTTCCTCCTCCTCCTCCTCCTCCTCCTCCCTTCCTCCTCCTCCCCTCCTCCTCCTCCTCCTCCTCCTCCTCCTCCTCCTCCTCCTCCTCCTCCTCCTCCTCCTCCTCCTCCTCCTCCTCCTCGGGTGCGTGACCTGAGCGAGCACTTGAGTCCTGGGTGAGGAGCTGAGTGCTGGTGGGAGGAGGGGGCGAGATGAGGATGTCAGGAGAGAGAGTTAACCCTATTAGGTGCAGGGCGGGCCAATTTCGATCCTCCCTGTTTTACTCCGTTAGCTTGGAGATTTTAAGACGTTTCACCTTATTAGTTTGGCGATTATAAGATACTTCAACCCATTAAGGTGTCGATTTTTCTTGGGCGAGCGATAGCGAGCCTGCAATTTTGGAGAAAGCGTCCTTTGGCCGGGACATTTTTCTACCGAAAAATTTACATATTTAGCTTGAAGGGGGTCTGGGGGACGTTTTTTTTAGCTTGAGGGGGGTCTGGAGAGGCGTGTTTCTAAGTCTTGGGGGTGGGGTCTGGGGGACGTTTTTTTAGCTTGAGGGGGGTCTGGAGAGGCGTGTTTCTAAGTCTTGGGGGTCAACTAAAAACATATTGTTCGAAAATGGCTAAAACAATTAATACACTCAATAAAAACTAAACAAAATACCATACTAACCCCCAAGACGTTGCACCAGATAGAGTTAAGCCGGTATCACACGAGAGCTTTTATAGTCAACATTCGATGATTAATATTTTTCTGGCAACATTTAGGGAGTATTTTGCACTGGTATCGGAAACTGAACTGATGATAGATGAATTTAGGTACCGGTAACCGAAATATATCAAATGTTTACCTCATAAGCTGCCAGACCAGTGTTGAGGATAAATGTTGAGGGAAAAAGTGTTCGTGTGATACCGGAGTTACATAGATACACAGATTGCACAAACCTTGCGGTCCCTACTAGGTAGACAGGACTTAATGCTAAAATAGAATTTATAAGCAGAAGGCTCTCTCTCCATCCACCACTCCCTCCGACCTTGGGTCGGTATGAAATTTAGTTGGGGAAACAAGGTTCTACTGGGAAATTCATAGTAGAGAATGAAGGCAGTTTGTTCCACTCCCTAGACCCCCATCAAGCTTTAAAAAACACTCCCAAGATCCCCTTCAAGATAAATTTGTAAATTTTTTGATAGAAAAATTTCCCGTCTGAAGGCCGGTTCCTGAAAAAATTACAGGGTCGCTATCACTCGCCAGGAAAAAATCGACAACTAAATTGCATGAAAGGTCTTAATATGGCAACAACAAAAAAAAAAAAAGGCGAATGATCTTAATATCTGAAAAAATAATTAGGCTAACATGAGGGAGAAAGGCGGCCAGAGCAATAGACCATCTCCCTTTAATGACAGTGACTGTACACCTGCCCGCAGTTAACCCTTTCTGTACCGAGAACGTCCTTTTCAGCATATTCGGGCTACTATTAGATGATTGCATTCAGTTTAGAAAGGGACTCCAGTAATTAACAGGCTTCGAACTATCTCACTTGACCCTTTTTACTACCACAGATCCTTCCTAATTTAATTCTGTTCAAAAACGGCCTCCAGCAATTAACAGGCTTCGAACTATCTCACTGGACTCATTTTACTACCACAGATCCTTCCTAAACTGCAAAAAATCGTCTAAATATTGACAGAATACAATACAAAAGACGTCGCCGGTACAGAAGGGGTAAAGTTAACGATGGCAGAGACTAAATTGAATAACTTTGACACGCTGATGTAATATTTTGAAACTTTTCTTTTAACCCCTGCAACACGATGACGTCATTTCCATCATATTCGACTTACCATTAGACGATTTGCTTTAGCTTGTAATCTACCTCCGGACACAGAGGGGTAAATGCCACCTTAACCCCTTCTGTACCGGCGACGTAAATTGTATTCTATTCTAACTATATTTAGACGATTTTGTGCAGCTTAAGAAGGATCTGTTGTAGTAAAGGAATTAAGTGAGATAGTTCGAAGCCTTTTAATTGCTGGAGGCCCTTTTGAAGCTGAATAAAATCGTTAGAAAGTAGGGAGAATAAAGTTAGAAGGACGGCACTGGTACTGAAGAGGTTAATAAACCCTCTTCTTAACACTATCTGGTGCAACGTCTTGGGGGTCATTATGGTATTTTGTGTAATTATTATTGAGGGTTTTAATTGTTTTTGACATTTTCGAACAATGTGTATTTAATAGGACCCCTCCATCATTGACGACTTCGCCTATTAATAATAATAGTCTCCATTCAACATCCTGCGCCCGCATTTTGAATAGCCCGCGCGGAAGTATCGTGGAGTACTCATCATAAGTGCACGCTTAATTCCCTTATGGGATCGTCATTTTGATTGGGTACCCTACAGAAAAAACTCCATAAAAAAGAAAAAATAACTTAATATCTGTTATCATATGACTTTCATATTCGTGGATTTCTCATGCTTTGTTTCCCCGACACCAGGCCCTCTAGCGGCCATCTTCGTCCTTCCTACTTCCGCGTCCCTCCCGACAACAGGGCTCGTGCCGTGTCCACTTCATTCGACGTTCGCAGAGCTTCTAGCGAGTCCTTACTCATTTTTGTATAAATCTGTGTTGTAGTAACAAGGTTTAGATTAGCTAGCACGGCTGCCAGATTGGTAAGTCCGCAGGAAGTGTGGGTTACAATAGGGTACCATTGTCACAGGCGTCTACGAGTCCCGGATGGGTGTACCGCGTGTGTTGTTTTTGTGATACGCCTCAGCTGTTGTATTTACTTAGCTAGAAGGCGACCACTCTACGAGGCATGATACAGACTGTCAATATTGAGGAAAGTACATGCCATTGTCTTCAGATATCAGCAAAAGCTCTGGTTTAAGGGTGTCTGCACGTGGTACTCCACCTTCCAGGGTTCGTGTTTTGCTTAGGCCCCTTGGGTGGGCCTCCCTCTTCATGGTGCGGCTGCTGGATGCCGGAGCGTCGTCTGCTGAGATGTTCTTCGGTCCACGTGGTCGGCCTAGTTAGGGGTCTCCGGCGTAGGCTTCAGGTAATTTAGGTTTCTAAATTTTCTGTTGTTATTTTTGCCTATGTATGCCCCCTTTTTTGGTTCACGCATGCGGACTTGTTCCTTTGGGGGTAGGGGAGACGTCCCTATATGTCATTATGTATATTATATATATGTGTGGGACTGCGGGAAAGGGGCTGTGCCAACCCCGTTTCCCGGCAGTTTTTGTCTGTTCCGGCGGTCCCGTGCGGTGGGTCTAGATTATCCGTCTCTGACGGGTAGGAACATTCAAAAGATCCCGACGTGGTTTGGCTGAACCACACTCTCCCGGCGGAATTGCATTCCTAGCAGGGCTACAAACTCGGCCCGCCGAGTTAACTCGCCCTGACTGGCCTAGTGACATGTTAAGACTTTATCGCCTGCGGCACCACCAGTCAAGTGTACACGAAGTGATAAGATTAGTTTTGCAAACTTGTTCAGTATAATCACAACTTAAAAGGTCATGGGACCTGTGGCTCTTGTCACAGGTAAGTTATTGAAAGTCAGCTAGACAGATCCGGCGGAAGGTTAGCGAGGTGGTGCACTCTCGCTAATTTTCCGGCGGATTTGGGTTAGGATGCTTAATACCTCGCAGGTTATCCTTATGAGCATTGATTCCTGGAAATTTTCTTTCAAGGCCCCAGACTACTTCTCCGGCGGAGTTGGACATCTAATCCCGGCGGAGGGGGGGACCCTCTCAATTACGGCACCATGCCTAGGTTTGAACTTTGCCCACTTGTTCCCTTTTACCCGTTTTTGCTCATACTCTTTGCATTAAATGTGTGAAGTGTTTAGATCGCTCCCGAGGCGTGTGGTTGTCTAAAAAGTGCGCCATCTGCCAAGACCTGTCATGTTTAGCAGTCTTGCATGAGATTAAAGCGGCGTTTAATTTTTATGCTAAGGACACAGCCCATAAGGCACTCCAATGTGACGACCAAATCCTGTGGGAAAAGCTAATTATCAAGTCACCTTTAGTAAAACCCGGATCCTCCAAATCGGTCAGACCCAAGGTCAAAGCTAAAGCCATCAGCAATGAGGTTGTCAGTAGCAGTAGTGAGAGCGACATCTCTGAGGTCCCCCCCTCTGACCGTGCCACGCGGCGGAAGTCGAGGTCCAGGTCGAAGTCTCCCCGGAAACACTCTCACCACTCCACCTCGGACTCTTCCCAGTCTCACAAGCGCCGGAGAGAAGAGTATGACACATCGAGCAGCCGGCGAGAGATTCCTCAGCCGCCCCCTCCCACACCTCCCTCTGACACCCATACATGTGATTCAGGGGAGTCGGAAATAGGATCCGAGTTATTAGCATCTACACCTAGTCAGGAACATTCTGTGCATGTACCTCCTAATGTGACTTTTGCCATACCAAAATTAACTGTAGTTCCACGGGGTGTGAGGTCGACCGGCCCGAGCAGGGTGCTAGCCGACCAATCTAGGGGTTATCCGGCGGGGGCCCAATTCAGCTCACAGGTGACTCATGACTCCCAGCCCATAGCGGTAGGGGGGTACTGGCGCCATTCAGATCCACCTCTTAATGTCATTCCAGAACGGACTGAGGACGGCAACATCAACGTGTTGCCATCGTCAGTGCCAGATTTGTCTTGGCCCCCGGCGGATAATGAGATAGACTCACAAGAGATAGCATCACAAGAGATCTTGGAGAAGAGTGAGGAGCCGGCGGATGGAATGTTCTCCCTGGCTCCTCTGTCTCTCCCTAGTAATTATTCTGAGGCTAGTTCACATTCATCCAAAGACCCCTCTAGGAAATGGATGACTTCTGATCAGGTAAATGAATTATTACATAAAGTAATACAGAATTATCAAATCCCTGCCTCGTCGGATCCCCCGGTTACTCTCTCAGCTGCACCTCCTAGCAATTCTGTGATTAAACCTTTAGAACTCTCGACATTCACTACTTCTTGCCCAACCCCGTTGGTGGCAGCTACCCCAGGCCCTACAGTGCCAGCGGTGCTAGCAATGTCCAACCTCCTCCTTTAGATAAAGTGCCTTTGAAGAAGGGCCCCATGCCCCTCCTCTATGGTACTGATTGCTCTTGGGTACCTGTGGTACCAGAGAATCCCCTTATAGCTCAACCTTCGGTATCAGGGGACCCACCAGTTCCCGGCGAGTGGTCCATCGAGATCAATAAAAAAGGTAAATTTCGGGCCAAAGACGAGACAGGGAGGGTATTAGATGTACTGATCAAGGGTGTCCCAAGTTCCCTTAACCCGGCATATTTTGTGTATTCAGCCGGACCGGCCGTTCCTTCCGCCTCATCTGCACGACTATTTGCTGACTGGTCGAAGACTGATGGCATCAATGATGTCAAAGCCTTAAATGCTCTTACGCCGGAGTTGGCTACAATTCCGGCTCTGGACCAAGCTCAGACTCCTGTACTGCAGATGCGGCAGCTGGGAGTAGGCCCTTGGGTAGATTGGGATATAGAAGCCCAAGTATTTGCCACTACTATCACCTCCAAATCTTCACATCAAATTCCCCCAGAGAATCATACTTACTTTTCCCTACCAGTATCCAAAGTAGAAGGGGTGTCCCCAGCCTTACTAACATTTCTGGCGGCCCCCAAAGTGTCATTACATGCCCTAGATGAACCTTTCTCTCCCCCCCACCCCCCCCGGCGGCTCACTTCGAGCGTGATTTTAAGTTACGCAATAAAGCCTACCGGATGTTCTCTCAGTATATACTTGGTGAGTCATCAAGTAGCCACCTCTCTTACACGCACGATCTCGGCCATCACTGACCCCAAATTAGAAAAGCTATTGAGCTGTCGCGTAGACTTTTGCTACAAAATGCCATTCAGTCCCTAGGAGACATTAGAATTGCAATCTTGGAGGCGGTTCGAGCTCGCCAAGATCTGAGAGTCCATCTGGTGAGGAAGTTGCCGGCAGACATAGGTCACCAGGTAACTCTCTCACCGGTTCTTACTGCCACCCTGCTTAACTCTGAAACTTGGAGTTTAGTTTTTGATATGGTAAGTGGGTGAAGCAGGTTACCGGTACCTCCCAAGCTAAGAAAGACCCACCTAAGAAACTCTTTCATAAATCAATGGGCGGTAACAAACCATTCCAACCCCAATCTAAACAGGCACCACGAGACCCCAGACCACCTCCTCAGCAGGGAGGTAATCAGTACAAACCCAATCACGGTAAACAGCACGGGTATAAGGGTAAGGCCCCATATAAAGGTCATCAGGGCACTGCACCAGCCAAAACTAGTCAAGCGTCCGATGCCAACCTACCCCCTCCTCCAAAAAACTAGCCACTCACACTCTCCACATCCCAGGGCCGAGCTCAAAGGTCCCAAGATTGGGGAGTTGCCTTGAAGGACGAACCCCGGCTGAACCTGGGTTCGTTCCGTGCATTCCACTCAGCCTGGCCCAAACATACCTGGGCCAGGAAGATAGTGAGCAAAGGAATCACCTGGCGGTGGCGCCGGCGGCCTCGACTGCGTCAGCCGCAAGGGTATACCCCAGTGTCTCAGGAGGAGCAGGTCATGTTACAGGAAATGATTGCCAAACAGGTCCTTATACAGGTCAATACCTTTCAGCCAGTGTTCACGTCAAGACTCTTCTTAGTGCCAAAAAGGGACAGTGTGCAGATGCACCAGTTCTAGATCTCTCGCACCTGAACACCTTTATAGAGAATTCACCCTTCAGGACTGTACAGTAACTCAGAATCGCACTCCGCCGCAAGGTTGGATGTGGATGTGTTCGATCGATCTCAAAGATGCCTATTGGCATGTCCCTATAAACAAGAGGTTCCAAAAGTTTCTCGCTCTGAGAATCCGGACTTATGTCTTTCAAAGGATGCCGTTCGGGTTGAACCTAGCACCGAGAGTATTGACCAAACTCGTCCGGCAAGCTCTTTTACCCCTGTTAGTTCGAGGCATACAGGTGTTTTGGTATCTGGACGATTGGCTAGTAGTGGCAAACTCTGTAGAATTATGTCAAGACCATGTCAACCAAGTATTAGCTCATGTACTAGGGTTCAAGGTGAACTTGGCAAAGTCGCACCTTGTCCCCTCAAGGACGATTCAGTGGATAGGGCTGGTCTGGGATACCGCCGCTCTGACTCTTACTCAGAGTGCGGACAACCGCAGCAGATTTCGAAGGAAACTGTTCCGGTTCCTCCACAGTCTGGATACGACCAGGAAAACGTGGGATTCCCTGATCGGTTCTCTCAACAGGGTACAATTAACTGTCAAGTTGGGCCGGTTGAAAGCCAAACGATTAATCCTGGAAGGCAACCAAGTGTTCCCTCTCTTGCCGGAGAAGAAATTATGGCCAATTCCTCCATTAATCCACACCTTACTATCGGCCTGGACCAAGCACGAAGTCCTCTACTCATGTCATGGGTTTCTCCCCCACCTACGGTATGGGTAGACACAGACGCCTCGGGGACCCTGGGTTGGGGTACCAGTCAAGCCTAGGCCACCAGGGACAGGGCATTTGGGTGGAAGACAACCAAGCCCATATCAACAAGCAAGAGCTTTTAGTTTCCCTGTTCTTCCTCCAAACTCACGGCAGGACATTGAAGAACAAATCAATAGCATTCAGAATGGACAATCAAACTGCAGTTTTTTGCATTCAGAAGCAAGGCTCAGTGAGGTCACGAGAGTTGTTGAACGTTTCAGAACAAATTTTTACCCTAGCCGACTCGCTAGGGATTTCCCTGCATGCCACCTACCTCCCCGGCGTGGCGAACGTCTGGGCAGACGCTCTCTCTCGCCGGCGGAGCACTCTAGTAGAATGGACAATCAAACAGGCTATCTTCAACAAGATGATTGCAAAGCTGGCCCGTCCACATGTGGACTTGTTTGCATCAGCAGAGAACCACAGACTACCTCTCTTTCTGACCCGGCACGGGGTAACCCTGGCGGGGGGACCCGATGCATTGCTGGTGGACTGGAACAGGTGGACCTCAATCTATCTGTTTCCGCCACCAGACTCTGTGTTAATGTGCAAGGTCATTCACAAACTGAGGGATTACCGGGGCCGGGTAGCGCTGATCGCGCCGCTTTGGCCGGCCCAGGTATGGTACCACCAATTGCAACAGTGGTGCAGGACCCCGGTGTCCCTCCCGGTCTCCGTCTTCCACTTGGAAACGATTGGCAACCTTCGGACCTGGCTCCGTTTTGCCTTATGGATATTTACTATGCCAAATGGTTAAATCAATTTGGTCCAAGTGTCACTCAGAAGCTAATGAATCAGTACACACCGTCTACCAGGAGACAATATCAATCACATTGGAAAACTTTTACAACCTGGATTGTTGAGTCAGGGCAAACGACTGCCTCGGCAGCCTTAATCTTCAAGTACTTAGGGTATCTATTTGAGCAGAAGCATTTTTCGGTCATAACGTTAAAAAATCACCTGTCTGCCATTAAGATCCTTGATCTCACCGGCCTTTCCATGCCGCAGGCGGAGGAGAAGAAACGGAGAAAGGTTTTATGAGGGCGTGTTTCAAGCTTCGTCTACCCTCCCCGCCAGCTCATGCCCACCGGTCCTTG
>CM064521.1:56031788-56113658 GCA_032716605.1 Paralithodes platypus | reverse complement strand
TGGGCCAAACAAAGTCGTTAGGAGCCTTGTACAGGGCAACACCAATGCTCGAGTGATTAAAGCCATTATAAATGGCCTGGATAGAGATGGTAAACTCATCCGGCTTGGTCGGCAACGCAACCTATGTGCATAGGAAGTAAACCTGCTACACAATACCTTACGGTTAGATCTAAGTGTCGGTCGTTAGTGATAGCCTAAGCCGAAACAACCACTGTAGAAAGAATAGTGCTACAAACAAGATACCAGAGGGTGGGGCCTCTGAGGGGATCGTGAACGGTAATCCCTAAATGTGAGTGATATCAATACCTGTCACATCCCTCCAGTAGGCTGGCTCTGTAGTCCCCTTACAGGGAATAGTCCGTATAGGGGCGCTTCTGTGGACGTAGGCCACCGCTGCATTAATGTGAGTACGAGGGCGTCCGCATGGATAGATAGATAGTTCGGTCAGTGAGTTGGCTGTTAACTTTGCATTATCGCTTTCGTGTATCGCGTTTTTTCCTTGACATAGGTTTTTTATTTTTCGGTATGGGGCAGAGGAGTGGGTGTGTTGGATAGGTACGTGGGAGGGCCGGTGACGATAAGATGACCGTTTACCGTTTTATATGTGGTCGTCTAACATTTTCCCTTGTTTCTGGCAATGGATGTGTGTATTCTAGCTTCACGTGAGCCTGTTGTTCAGTGTCTATAGTTTTTCCACTGTTTATAGAATCCAGTGTATAGGATATAATATATATATAATATAATTAATATAGGATATTAAAAGGTAATCGTATAGTGATATATATAAGGGTCTGCATAACAGTCATTTGTAAAATATATATACCCCCTGATTGGATGGTTATTAGACTTCATACATTTCTCACAAAACACACACACACACACACACACCCAAAGCACCACACACAGAGTCCCAGCAGAGAAGGCGAGCACAGTACCCAGAACCCACCCAGGATACACATCCGCCATAATTGAGACTCATTCACCTCCTCACCCCACCTCTTGCGAAGTTACTGGGAATACATCTATGCTTACATCAGGAGGTCTTTAGAGAGAGAGAATAATAGGAGTGTGGTGTGTGTGGATTTAATGCTTTATGTATTGGTTGGAATGAAGTCCGGTAAATATGTTGGTAAATCCATGGCTCAGAATCAGGGGGTGCTTTGAGAGAGGAGAAAGAGTGGTGATTCAATAGTAGAAGTATGTATATTTGCTTCTATATAGGTATAACGAGACAAGAAGGCCGTCTGCGTGTACCAAGAACGTGTCCCTCCCGTTACATCCAAAAGGTGAAAAGGTCAGTAGAGAAAATATCAATTGTCAAAGGACGTTGGTCAGTCAAAATGCACTTGGACCCATGGTCAGTTTGTAAAGTAGGTACTCGATCATAAAAGGATTAAAGGCAAGTTGTGGAAATGGAGAGAGTGTCCATACAATACTGTACATGATATACTAGTAATCTATAATATTAGTAATCACATTCAATAGTAGTAGTTATGGGGGGCAAGGGGGATACACAAATTTCACGTATGTAGGTGTATGTAATGTATGTATATTTCTAAAATATGCTTGCATGGCATGCATGCATGCATCGGGGGTGGCATCTATACAAAGTATGAGTATAATAGTCTATATAAGCTAATCTCGTCTAATAGAATGTTAGGTGATATCTCACAAGAGAGGGGAAATAATCTAGTATACAAATACTAATATGAGCTACTATACCCTAGGTTGTATATCATAAGGTAGATATATCTATCTATAAAATTAGGATATAATATCAATATATATATATATATATATAAGTTAAAGCCTATACACTGTATATGGCTGGGGGGAAACGACGGAGACGAACAATGGAGAAACGGACAGAAGGGAAGAGGTGATCCTGGGAGCAAGGGAAAAAGACAGGTTGTGATGGGCATGAGTCTCTCATAAGTGAAGTGAGTGATCTCGCCATACCCTACAGTGTAGAACTTCTCCTGACGGTTACACATTTACTATCAATAATTGTCTAGATCTCAAGTGACGAGCGGTGCGCTTTTCCTGGTGGATTGACCTCAAACAACTATGCACAAAACCCATAATTTGCGATTGGGCCAAAGCGTCACTTTCTCCTTTTCCCACTGGCAACTTGCGGCCTTCATGATTTGCCGGTGTATGGGCACAGGACCATTGGGTTGGGCTTGGTTTCATCGGAAGGGCGTTGCCGCACCCTCGCACATCGGATCAGTACGGCTGTCCGGGTGTGGATGTGTGACTTCGATCAACCCGGGCTTAGTAGTGGGGATAAGCCGGAGTTAAAGCAATAAAGTGGTTTTGGTGTGGGTGGGACAGGCGGCATGTTTAGGATATGGACCTTGGCCTTGACAGCGTGGGGGTGCTAGAGTATCCGGCAACAAACAGCCATTGTGACAACTACCACAACAACGAACCACGCCACAAAGAAAAAAAACGTGCCACGAGAGGTGAGGATATGAGGGCAAGCGATCATATAGTGTAAGTGCAGTCCTGGGGGTGCAAGCTTACATAACGAAGCCTGTGATGGATGATGATTAGATGACTGAAGATCTATTGAAAAGAAAACTGGAAGGAAGAAGTTCTAAATATTATCCAGAGTAGCAGACACTATTAGACCTCAGAGAACGGGTAACGGATACTGGATAAAAGGGAAAAGGAAAAGAATAAATAGGTAGGAGAATGGGAGGATGGTGATATAAGGATGCAGGCTACTGATGTAGTGAGGACCATGAATGAGAAGACGAAAGAAGAGGAAGAAGAAGAGAAAGAAAGGATCGGAGTAAGCGAGTTATCACAGAACAAGTATGAGGGGAGAGGTTTGTAGATATTGTGCAAGTTTTTATCTTGTATTCCCTTGATGGGCACCTTGGTATAATAGTATGGTAGGTTACCACACACTACACAGGGCGAGAGGACATACACACACACAGACATAGGCCTACACCATGAGAGACAGGAGAGGTGAGAGGGAGAGAGGGAGAGGAGGAAGAGAGAAAGCCACAACAGAGGGCACGTTGTCATATTGTCACATGATTTTTGTTTCATAGACCGTCCTGGGGACCGGTGTGTGATTTAGTCCAGTTATACGGTAATATACCACTCACACAGGGCCCATACAGAGAGGAGAGAGAGAGAGAGAGGGGGAGAGAGAGGATGCGATGGAGAGAAGAGATTGAGAGAGGAGGAGAGAGCGAGAGCGGAGAGAATGGAGAGGGGAGAGAGAGAGAGAGGGAGAGAGGGGGAGAGAGAGAGAGAGAGGAGAGAGAGGAGAGATAGAGAGAGAGAGACACGAGAGAGAGAGAGAGAGAGAGAGAGAGAGAGAGAGAGAGAGAGAGAGAGAGAGAGAGAGAGAGAGAGAGAGAGAGAGAGAGAGAGAGAGATGAGAGATGAGAGAGAGAGAGAGATAGAGAGAGAGAGAGAGAGAGAGAGAGAGAGACAGGGAGAGAGAGAGAGAGACACAAACACACATACAGAGAGAGTAGAGAGAGAGAAGCACGTTGTAATATTGTCCAATGGTCTGTTCATACCATCTGGACCCTGGTATGTGTACGGTAATCACACACACACACACCACATACAGAGAGAGAGAGAGAGACATACACACACACACAAACATACACATACAGAGAGGGAGAGGGAGAGGGAGAGAAGCACGTTTTAATATTGTCCAATGGTCTGTTCATACCGTCTGGACCCTGGTATTTCCTAACTCTTATTTGGTGTTTCAGGGATTATTGTCTCATCCTGCCTTGACTTATCTTCCTTTCCCTGCTTATTTGTTCTCTTCTGCGTTCACATTTAAGGGGAGATGGGCTCATTTATTTGCATGTTTACTGATCTTTCTGTATATATTTTAGTTTCCTCATTAGACCTCCATCAAGCTTAAAACAACACCCCCTAGACCCCCCTTCAAGATATATTTGTACATTTTTCGATAGAAATATGTCCCGACCGATTCCTCTCAAAATGACGAGCTCGCTATTGCTCGCCAGGGAAAAAATCGACACCTAAATGGCACGAAAGGTCTTGGTACCGGTAAAGAAATGGGACGAAAGGTATTAAAATCGACAAACTAATGTGGCGAATGTCTTAAAACCTCAAAACTAGTGGGGTTGAACATGAGGGAGAAGGAGGACCAGAAAAACGGCCCTTCTCCCCTTAATCTATTTGCTCATCTTGTCTCCGTTTTTATCTATCTCCTGGGACTAAGGGTGCCTTTACATTTACTTGGAGCAAAACAGAATATGCCTATGCCCCACATATCCTACTACGTGTCTTACAGTCGGCCAAATATGTGATGTCGAAGAAACAAGTATATTTCGATCAATAATTGGTTATCAGTACTTTCTAAGCTTTAATTCATCGTTTCGAGTGAGATATACAAACATGTTCTTATCTTTACACACCCTATTCAACATCCGACAGACATTAATACAGCACACAGTGAGCAAAACGTAGTACCAGCGTAGACATGGCATATTTGTCCAACAGTACGGTCGCGCTAATAAGTCATGTCCCAGCTGTCATTATGTTTGGCTTGCTCTGTGCTGTATTAATGTCTGTCAGATGTTGAATAGGGCGGGTAAGTGTAGGAACGTGTTGGTATATTTCACTTGATATGAAGAAATTAAGCTTTGATATTGCTGATGCCAAATATTGATAACAATATTCTTGGTTATTAGCGGTTATTATTTACTTATTAGCGCGACTGTACCAGGCGACTAAAGGCAGTGTGGGGGGCTGGATAGTTGACGAAAGTGTACCTCATCAGTGATTCTTTATAACTGTGTCTTGTTATGGTACAATACTGTTAGAAGGGACTGGAGTTCTCGAAAATGGGCTCCAGTCCTGAAAATATTCTCGACTTACAGTGTGCTGGCTTAATAATCCAATAGGGTTGATAGCCTCTGAAGTCCTATTGTAACTAATACTCTTAACCCCTTCTGTACCGGTGGCGTCCTTTTAGCTTTATTCTGAATTTCTGGCTAGTATTACACAATGGTCTTCAGTTTGAAAAGAGCCTCCAGCAGCCAACAGGCTTCGAACTATCTCACTTAATCCTTTTTACAACCACAAATATCTCTTAAACTGCACAAAATCGTCTAAATATAACTATACTCTGTTTCTCTTCAACTGACGGTAAATTGCCAAGTTTCTATCAAGATTTCTCAGTTATTTTGAGGATTTTATTGTGAAATATGTTGTTAGTTATGGAAGCTTGGTGTCACTATGATGAGGAGACCTAATAGTTTCATATTTTTCCATTAAGTATCGAGAAATTAGCTGCTAAGTGATTCAATTTGTCGTCAGTTACAAAGAAGCAGAGTATAGAATACAATTCAGAAGACATCGCTGGTATAGAAGGGGTTAACCCTTTGAGTACCAGCGACATGTGTTATATTTTATTCTAGCTATATTTACACGATAATATGCAGCATAGGAATGATCTGTGATACGGTAGTTAAAATGGTTGGCTGAGATAGTTTGAAGCCTTCTATTTGCTGGAGGTCCTTTGTATACTGAATAAAATCGTCTTATAGTTGCCAGAATATGATGAAAATTACGTCCCTGGTAGAGTATCGGTTAAGGATGGTGTGGTGCGGATAGGTGGTGCAGGGGGGCTTGTTGTGGCTTACTGAAGCCTTGTTAGCACTATGTCAGCATTAAGGGGACAGTGGATATTTTGGGGGTTTATTTATTAACTCTGTGTAAGCAGAATTTGGTATTGCCCCCCCCCCCCCCCCCGTATAGTGGGTACCACCAGAAAAAAATGTCTGTCATCGTTGTTGTCCATCTGTCCCGAAACTCCTAGACCGTTGAACGGATTTTCACCAAATTTCACACACAAATTTGTTGGGTGAATGCGAACGTCAGTCACAAAAGATTTTTTGAATTTGTGCAATAGTTATGATTTTAGATCTAAAATATGGTCCCCCCCCCCCCCCCCCAGCTATGATGATGGCGTTTTGTGTGTACAAAGGAGTACAAAGGAAATCAAGCAACAACAGGTCTAGTGACCCTTCTAGGCTGCTTGTCCTCCAAAACACTGAGGATCAAGTGTCCAAACAGTGGTTTAGAGTGGGTAAGGGAACATTGGAAAGGGAACTACTGCCCTAGAACTAATGTCAGTGGCAGGATTAGGAAGTTAGTAGGGGACATATGGGTTAGTAACTGAGGGGGGGGATAAAATAAAGTTATTCATTTACAAACGCAGTCAGTCGCGGGTTTGATGCGAGATATTTGTCTAAGCGGAGTTTAAATGAATCAACGGTGCTGCAGTCTATAACGTCTCGGGGAAGCCCATTCCACAAGTTGACAACTCGATTGAAGAAGAAATTCTTAAATTCGTGTGAGTTATAATTTTGTAACCGTTTCCCCGCGTGTAATTAGATTGGTCGATAGTGAAGTACTTACTACAGTTCATATTGTCGATGCCTTTGATGATTTTGAACACTTGAATTAAGTCACCTCTTAATCTGCGTTGGGTTAAAGGAAATAGATTTAATTCTCTAAGACGCTCTTCGTATGGTTTGTTCTTTAGGCTAGGTATCATTTTGGTAACTCTACGTTGAACTCTGAACTCGTTCTAGCTTGTTTATATCTTTTTGGTAATAAGGGCACCAGGATTGAACGCAGTATTCCAGAAGAGGGCGGACTAAGGAATTGTAAAGGGTTAGGATAACGTCTTTGGATTTATGCTCAAATGATCTGCCTATAAAGCCAATTATTTTGTTTGCCTTCTTAACAACTTCTGAACATTGTTGACTCGGTTTTAGGTTACTCGATATTGTTACTCCCAGATCGGTTTCTCTGCTTACATTCTTAAGCTGAGTGCCATTCATCGAATAGTTTGCTTTCTCATTTAGGTATCCGATATGTAGTACTTTACATTTATTCCGCATTGAAACTCATTTGCCAAATTTGGGCCCAACATGACAATTTATCTAGATTGTGTTGCATATCGTCAACTTGTTCTTTTGAGAGTACGCTATTTGCAATTTTTGTATCGTCAGCAAATTTTGAGATTGTACAGGTGAGACCCTCATCTATGTCGTTGATGTAAATTAGAAAGAGAATTGGTCCTAGTACCGATCCCTGGGGTACCCCGCTACTTACATTGGTCCATTTAGATGCCTTACCGTTTATGACTACTCTTTGCTTTCTGTCGCTGAGCCAATTTTCTATCCATTTCAACACACCGTCTTGTATTCCATGCGCTTTTAGTTTTAGCAGTAAACGTTTGTGGGGAACTTTGTCAAAGGCCCTTTGAAAATCAAGGTATATAATAGCTACAGCTTTACTCTCATCGTAGAGGTTAAGGATATTGTCCGGAATTTATATAGAGAGGTTAAATTGCGTATCACTGGTACATGAAATAACCCAACAAATAGTTATAATATAATTACCAACGACGACGTAGTCGTTGATGGGTGTAATCCAGTCCTCCACACACGGCTAATTCAATTGCATGACATGTAGGAATGTTCACATAATACAATATCGATACAATGAACTTAGCTTAGAGGACTGGTGATGTAGGACTGTTGTTATAGATTAATAATTGTAGCACATGGTGAACTGTGGGTTGAGTCAGAGCCGGGGGGGGGGGGAGATGTTGATTGTATGGTGTTGATTGAGAGACTAAAGGGCCGGCGTCCGATCGCTTCGCGAAATTACATATGGCTGCCGGCTCTTAATATTTATAACCCATAACTTGGTTTCATAATACATCTAGAGCTGATGAAGATATTTATACATTACAGTTAAGATTTAACCTATACTTAAGAATAAACTACAATACAAAAAGAACCAGCCGAAATCGTACAAGCGATACGATACCGCCAAATTCAAATGTCCTATTGGACCTAAAACTGTCGGGATCATTACCCTATTCCCGACAGATATCGTGGAAGAAGTCTAAGAGGTTTGTTAAACAGGAACGTTGTTTACGAAAGCCGTGTTGAGTATCTTTAAGTAAGTTATTTGCCTCTAAGTGATTTACGAGTCTGTCTCTTATGACCGTTTCTAACATTTTACATACAATTGAGGTTAAGCTAATTGGACGATAGTTACTGGGTAGGGATTTGCTGCCTTTTTTGAATATAGGTGTTACGTTGGCTAGCTTCCACTGATCAGGCATAGTCCCAGACTGCAAGGATTCATTGAATAGCAATGTCAGTGGTTTGGAGAGCTCATCCTTAGCTTCCTTTAGAACTCTAGGCGAGATTGTATCAGGTCCAGGCGTTTTATTTACCTTGAGTTTATCTAAACAATTCAATACTTCTCTCTCTGTAACGGTGATATTGCTTAGAACATCTGAATTATCAATCTGAATCGGCGATGGTGTAGGGTGAGGTCTTCGGTTGTAAAAACTGATGCAAAGAAAGTATTGAGGGCATTACTCATTTGTACTTCGTCTTTGGTGTATTCTCCATTTTCATCGACTAACGGTCCAACAGTTGAAGTAACTACTTTTTTCTTTCTGATATAACTATAGAATTCTTTCGGGTTTGTTTTACTTTGATTCGCAACATGTAACTCCAGGGTCTTTTTACTTTGCTTAATTAACTTTTTGGCTTTGCGTCGTAGCTCTACAAATTTCACCCGTTCTTCGTCATTTTGTGAGGATTTTAATCTATCATTAGCAAATTTTTTAGCAAGCAGACAGTCTGAAATATCTTTATTCCACCATTTGGGCTTATCATTATGGCCTGGACGCCGTATTTTCGATGGTATGCAGTCTTGCACTGCCTTAAGGTAAGTGGTTGTGAAACACTCCCAAGATGTATTTATGTCGTTATTGTTAGTCAGAAAGCTCCAGTCAGTTTCTTTAAGCTTTGATTTAAGTTTATGAAAATTTGCTTTCTTGAAATTAGGGACTTTCTCAATGCTGCTATTTGATTTGTTACTAGTAAACTTTAAAGTGAAAGTTATCGTACGATGGTCGCTGTTACTGAATTCATCACCAACATTCAAATTCTCTATTAATTCTTCTTTTGTTGCGAGTACAAGGTCAAGCACATTATTACCACGGGTCGGAGATTGTACAAATTGAAAAAGTGAACTCTCTTGCAAGTTAGCATAGAGATCGTGTCCAGAGTGTGAAGTAAGAATATCGCCCCATTTAGTCACGGGTTGAAATCGCCAAGAATTACGGTATCTTGTATGTTAGTTATTTCTGCAATTTTTTCATAAATTTCACTGTCAGTTTGCACTGATTGAGATGGGGGTCTGTATAATAAAGCTAGTGTTATTTTAGTTCCTCGTTTATTATTTAATAGTACGTAAGATATGTCTATATTCGCAATTTGAGGTTTTGACATTAAGATGGGATTAAGACTTTCCTTTATAAAAAACAGAACTCCTCCTCCATTTCTATTGATCCGACTTTTCTCAAACATTGTATAGCCAGGAAGCGTATATTCGGCTAAAAAGTCTCTTGTCTTCCATATTTAACCAAGATTCTGTAATGCCGATTATATCATAATGTTCTGTAAACACGATTTCCTCTAGATCTGAAAATTTATTGCGTATGCTACGAGCATTTACATAAAACACCTTAAGAGTATTAGAGTTGGATGTTACTGATTGTGCATTGTCTGAATTTTCAGTTCGTATTTGACTTACACTACCCTGTCTGGGGTCTGGTTGACCCCGTTTTTTGAACGGAAATCCTTGACTGCATCGTTCAGCAGACGACCAAGACGTGCAGCTCCTACTTCATTGAGATGTACACCATCTCCTGAAAACAAAGATTTATCATAGTAAAAATGATCCCACGTGTCGACAAAGCCGATGTCCTCCTCCCTGCAGAGTTTGGCTAGTCGGCGATTTGTACTGGTAGCTATGTTGTAGAATCGGTTTTCTACATCAATCCGGGGAACAATTCCTGAAATTAAGATTGTATTAGATTTTTCCTTGAAGGACCTGATCAGCCGCCGGGACTTGCAAAGTAGTTCCTCTGACCGCGTCCGTTGGACATCGTTAGATCCAACGTGGATGACGTACGTAGTGCTTGCGGGGGCGAGCCTGGAAACCTCTTCCACAGCCGCAACAATGTCGTCCACGCCGCCACCTGGGATACAGAATCGCTTTCTGGTCCTGGGTGCCCTGGCGCAGAACTCGGTTAGTTGGCCACGGACCATGGAGTCGCCCACAAGCCGAACTTCTTCCGTTTCCTCTTCCTCGTCAATAGCCAGAATTTTGAAGCGGTTTTGGCATGTTGTCGGGATGACCTTCCTGGTACAGGTACTGGGATGCACATTGTTTCTCACTAACTGAAAATTGTCCTTGGGGGGAGTGAGAGTAGAGTCATTATTATTTTCTGCAACATCTAAGGTAGCTGCTGGTGTGAGTACCGGTACTGTATGCACTGGAATGGCGGTTGACATCGTAGTGGTTTCTTGGGCCGAGGGCACTCCTACGTTGAGTGTGGCAAATTCTTGAAGGGATTCAAGCTTCGTAGTCAGGGCATCGATCTTGCGGTGAGCTGCATTCAATTCATCCGCAATCTTCTTTCGGAGCTGGCAAAATCTACAAATTTGGACATCAGTATCAACAAACATGGTAGGGCCAAATTTACCGGAACAACTCGTGCAGGTTCGTTGCGGCGCCATGACGATATAATCACAATATGCCTGAAAATCACACAAATTTATGGTAGCAAAATGGTACAATTAAAGCCTGAAAATCACAAAAAATGTATATATGTTAGCAATGTGATACAATTAATTCCTGAAAATCACACGTTGTTAGCAATATGATAAAATTAATATGCCTGTAAATCACAAACAATATGTTAGCAATAGAACACAATTTATGCCTGATTTTTTTTTTTTTTTTTTTTTTTTTTTTTTTATGTTAGCAGTATGACACAGTTAAAGCCTGAAAATCACAAATGGACTAGAAATTTGTTACACAATTTACTGGGAAAAAAAGTGGGAGAGGGTTAATGTAGCCTAGTGAGAAAACTGGAAAACAGTATACAGTACAGTAACAACAAATATTTGTTAGCAATATGGTACAATTAATGCCTGTAAATCACAAAAAAAATATGTTATTCACAAGAACACAATTTATGCCTGTGTGTGCACACACAGAACACCATCGTTCTGGGGGCAAAAACAACTAGCCCTGCATTTGTTGGGTTAAGTTAGTTTAGTTGACATTAGAAGTGATGGTAGTAATAGTGGGGATGATGGTGATAGTAGTGATGATGGTTATAATAGAAGGATGATGGTTGTAGTTGTAGTGATGATGACACTAGTGATGATGATGGTAGTAGATATGATGGTGACAGTGCTAGTAGTAGTGATGATGGTCATAATGATAGTGATTATGGTGACAAGTAATGATGATAGTTGTAATGATAATGATGATGGTAGTGACAATGGTGACAGTATTAGTGATGATGGTGAGTAGTAGTGATTATGGTGAAAGTTGTAGTGATGACAGTAGTACCGGTAGTGATGATGATAGTAGTGATGATGGTAAGAGTAGTAGTGATGACTATAATAGTAGTAGTGCTGATGATAGTAATGGTGATAGTGACTAGTAGTGATGATGGTGACCCATCGCAGAATTGGGTATGCCGTTTTGATTTTGGGCAAAACGGCACCTCTACTTTATTTATATATTCCTATTTTATTTTTATTTTTTTCCTCCGTATACCTCCATCAAACTTAAAAAAAAAAAAAACATCCATTAGATCCCCCTTTGAGATTAATTTGTAAATTTTTCGGTAGAAAAATGTCACGGCCGAAATCCAGTTCCTCCACAATTACAGGCTCGCTATCGCTCGCCAGGAAAACAATCGACACCTAAAGGGCACAACAGTCTTAAAACTGACAAAGAAATGGGACGAAAGGTCTTAACATCGACAAACTAATGGGGCGAAGGTCATAAAATCTGAAAACTAATGAGACAGATTGTATGACGTTCGGCCCATTAGTTTGGCAATTTTAAGACCTTTCGCCCCTTTTCTGTTTCAATATTTAGACCTTTCGTGCCCTTTAGGTGTCGGATTTTTTTCCTGGCGAGCGATAGAGAGCCTTTAATTATGGAGGAACCGGCCTCCGGCCGTAACATTTTATCTACCGAAAAATTTACAAATTAATCTCGAAGGGGGATCTAATGGATGCTTTTTTTAAAGTTTGATGGAGGTCTAGGAAGGAAACTAAACAATAAATGAATATTAAAAATAAATAGACCAAAAATAACCACTGTCCCCTTAAAGTGTTAAACCATTGTATATACTGCTCAGTAGGTACCAGGTATGTATATGGATGTAAGGTATGTATGTATGAATTCTTCTCTTCTCTTTTCTTATAATATTCGTGTGTCTGTTCCTCTTCTCTCTTGTAATAGCCGTTTCTGTATCACCCTACGCTGCTCTGTTGTGCTTATCTGACTTTATATATGTATATATAATTATATATATATTATAATTATAATTATAATTATAAGCAAAGCATGGACGTTGGTTGAGAGACTCAGACCAAGAGTGAGAGCAGTGGAAATTAATTACTTAAGGAGTGCGTGCGGAGTTACATGGAGGGATAGACAGACTAATGAGGAAGTAAGAAGGAGGTGTGGTGTGGAGGTAGATGTGCTGGAAAGTGTGAAAAGGAACAACTTGAGATGGTTCGGCCATATGGAACGTATGGAAAGAGAGAGAATGACTAAGAGGGTGTACGAGAGCGAGGTGGAGGGACAGAGAGGGAGAGGTAGACCGAATGAGAGGTGGAAGGATGGAGTGAGGAAGTACATGAACGAAGGCGGTGCTGGTTGGGGGGAGGGGCGTCGACTGACTGGGGACAGAGGTGCATGGGGGTGGTTCGTTCGTGGCCACCCCTTCGGGGATCACGGCGTCAGGCAATAGATAGATAGATAGATATACTGTACTGTATATATACCGGTATATATATATATATATATATATATATATATATATATATATATATAATAGTAGGATAAGTAGGGATAAGACGCCTGGACCCATCTTTATTCTTGAATTTTCGGCTTACATTAAGCCATCTTCAGGAGTACCATTTAATCCCTAAAAAAAAAAAAAGAGTAAAAACTCATAACAGAAGGAACAACGGGATCACTAATAAGTCTGAAAAATTAGTAAACAATTACAATCTATTCTATATTAATATATACCGGTACATACATATATATATATAATTTTTTGTTTGTTTTTTGTTTTTTTATAGGACTTTAGAGGCTATCGACCCTACTGGATCATTAAGCCCACGAAAAGTCAGGAAGTATGCAAGACCGGAGCCCCCGAGCCTTCCTCAGATTTATACACCCAGATAAACTGGGTATATAAACCCCACCCGAGGACCCCAGCCTCTTCCTAGAACGCAACCAGGGCTGAAGGCTGGAGCCTCAGCCGAGGACACCACAGTCCCTTCCTATTTTAATACTTAAAAGTTTAAAATTTATAAAACAATACTGAAACCTCACGGTTAGAAGTAGAAACTGAAACATCTAATTAAAAATATATATCGCTATCTCGTAATTTATTTAAGAACATAGTGAACTATCAACAGACTACATCTTTTACAAAACATAATACAAAAAACACATAATACATGTACACTTACCTAAGTACAGGGAAACAAAAAAACAGACACGTTCACAGAACTGGGTGTGGGAGTCAACTAAAACACCGCCATAGCTCAAGTGACTGTGGAGCTGTGAAAGGAAATCAAACTAAAAACAGTGATCGAAAAATTTGAAAAAAGGAGAAAGAGGAAAAAAACACAATCACAAATATTTAAGAGTTGTTCGAAACATTAAGTTCTGGATTGAACTTCTTGATGAGCAATTTTTCTCCAATGAGCGCGTCCGTATGATGTCTAAACTTCGCTAATATTTGAAAATCTTTATCAGAGAAACGATGATCGTTCTCATGGGAGTGATACGGACGGCAGAAAATGCCATCTTTTGTAAAAAAAATACCTGACCTGTAACTTTTGCCAATATGTTCGTATGCCCTTATCTTGAATGAACGGCTAGTACATCCAATATACCCAGCATTACAGCTAGGACAAGTAAATCGTTAAACGATATTC
Source organism: Paralithodes platypus (assembly GCA_032716605.1). NCBI lineage: Eukaryota > Metazoa > Arthropoda > Malacostraca > Decapoda > Lithodidae > Paralithodes > Paralithodes platypus. Next base: position 56,099,556 of record CM064521.1, on the reverse strand, counting down.
GAACATAGAGGGTCTATCACACGGTCTTTGAAATTAAAAAATTAACCAATTTTGAAGTCATTAGTGAATATAATCTTAAAGTTAACTGCAGGGAATGAATCTTTTAAAATATTTTGAGCAATTTTCTAAAATTCGTAACTAATGTTACCATAGATATACTTATATATATCTTGATATACTTAACCAATTTAGAAACGTCATACTTGGGTTCACTGTTTGACATTCAAAAACTTCTTTAACCCTAACTGTCGGCGCGCAACTTATGTCGTGTGAAATAAATATGGACTATGTGGCGGTTCACAACTTATGTCGAGCGCCATTTTCAGCACGTAATGTTGCTGAGAGAGAGCTGAGCGGTGTGAGGAGCGTAGCAACTCTATCACCGTCCCCCACCACCGCGGTGGACCTACTGAACTGAATCCCACCCTTCCCTCCCCTCTCACACTCGCTACACAGGGAATTATGTAGGGAAATTACCTAATTACAGGGTTTTTGCACTCGTGTTGCACGATCGTTGCAAGAGAACCAGTGGTCGTACAAGGATGGTTCGGGTGTCATTGGAAAGCTCTGTTTACGCCCTTTCAGGGATAGATACTTGTTTTACGCTTTGGGTCTTATTTAGGCATGAAAATGATCACGTATACAACCCTATTAGGGTAAAAAAAAAACGCTGGGCGCTACGGTCAAATAGACCACCTAGCCCGCTAAATAAGGGTTAAGATACTGTTGAAAAGATCTTCCTTATAATTATTATTAACAAAGTAGTCCCTTAATTTGGTTATCTCCTCGTGAAGCGTGACATAATTAGAGCAAATTGCATAAGCTCGATCCAGCAAAGTTTTAATAGAGTTGATTTTGTAAAGTTTCGGGCAAAAGCTGAACCAGCTAAGACCCTGTCCTGTGTGAGTTGGTTTTCTGTAAACACCTGTACATAATCCATCTTTAGTTTTTGTTATGAGGACATCCAAAAAATTCAGAGATTCGTTGTTTTCTTTTTCCTTTGTGAAGTTAATGTTTTTGTGCTGTTTATTTATATACTTGAAAAACCTTCGTTATCATGATCGTTCCTAAAGATAAGAAAGGTATCGTCCACGTACCTTTTGTACCAAATAGGTCTAAAGGTAAGTGGACAGTTATCTAGCCATTGAACTTCCTTGTTGCATAGGAAAGCATTAGCGAAAAGGGGGCCTAAACTACTTCCCATGGATACACCATCGGTTTGACTATATAAGTTATTATTAAAAAGAAAACAAGATTCCGAAGTGACAGATCTAAATAACTTCCTCATTATGTCTTTAGCTATATCAAAAAAAATATTAGGCTCATAGTTCTCCAAGATTATGTCCAAGGTCACTTGAGTTAAGGCGGTGTTTTAGTTGACTCCCACACCCAGCTCTGTGAACGTGTCTGGTTTTTTGTTTCCCTGTACTTAGGTAAGTGTACATGTATTATGTGATTTTTGTATTATGTTTTGTAAAAGGTGTAGTCTGTTGATAGTTCACTATGTTCTTAAATAAATTACGAGATAGCGATATATATTTTTAATTAGATGTTTCAGTTTCTACTTCTAACTGTGAGGTTTCAGTATTTTTTTATAAATTTTAAACTTTTAAGTATTAATATAAAATAGATTGTAATTGTTTACTAATTTTTCACTGACTTATTAGTGATACCATTGTTCCTTCTGTTATGATTTTTTTTTTTTTTTTTTAGGGATTATATGGTACTCCTGAAGATGGCTTAATGTAAGCCGAAAATTCGAGAATAAAGATGGGTCGAGGCGTCTTATCCCTACTTATCCTACTATTATGGAAATAACGGTGCCCCGGTTCACCAGCTGATATACTAACAAGAAGTATATATATATATATATATATATATATATATACATACAGTATATATATATATATATATAATATTATAAGTTATTTATGATTATAGGTAACTTAAACATATAATAAACAATAATATACAAAGACTACAATATGTGTCACCAACAGAAACATCTACACACAGCTTAACCTCTTCAGCACAATGACTTCTTTTTACCTTTGATTCTGGTTATAACTAGATGATTGAATGCAGTTTAAGAAGGACGTATGTTACTAAGAGGGTTTATTGAGATCGTATATACCCATTTGAGTCGTATAGGTAGATCATAAACTAAAGAATATCGTCTAATGGTAACCAGAACAGGATGATAATTACGTAATGGTGGTGAAGGGGTAAATATATAGATTGGATGAAGGAGAGGGACGATATCGTTTTCTAAAGAATTTAATCTGTCTATACCCTGCTTTGTTCTGCTCTTTTCTTATTGTTTCGTTTTTGTTCATCTCTCCCAATTAATGCCTTGTGCCTTCCCCTCTCCTCTCTCTCTCCCCTCATCTCTTCCTCTCTAATCCTCCATTCCTCACATTTCCATCTTCCCCTCTCCTCTCTCTCCCCTCATCTCTTCCTCTCCATTCCTCACATTTCCATCTTCCCCTCTCCTCTCTCTTCCTCTCCATTCCTCACATTTCCATCTTCCCCTCTCCTCTCTCTTTCCTCATCTCTTCCTCTCCTCTCTCTCCCCCCATCTCTTCCTCTTCTCTCTCTCCTCATCTCTTCCTCTCCTCTCTCTCCCCCCATCTCTTCCTCTTCTCTCTCTCACCCCATCTCTTCCTCTTCTCTCTCTCCCCTCATCTCTTCCTCTTCTCTCTCTCCCCTCATCTCTCTCTCCCCCCATCTCTTCCTCTTCTCTCTCTCCCCTCCTCTCTTCCTCTTCTCTCTCTCTCCCCCTCTCTTCCCCTTCTCTCTCTCCCCTCATCTCTTCCTCTCTCTCTCTTCCTCTTCTCTCTCTCCCCTCATCTCTTCCTCTTCTCTCTCTCCCCTCATCTCTTCCTCTCCTCTCTCTCCCCCATCTCTTCCTCTTCTCTCTCTCCCCTCATCTCTTCCTCTCCTCTCTCTCCCCCCATCTCTTCCTCTTCTCTCTCTCCCCTCATCTCTTCCTCTTCTCTCTCTCCCCTCATCTCTTCCTCTCCTCTCTCTTCCTCTCCTCTCTCTCCCCTCATCTCTTCCTCTCCTCTCTCACCCCATCTCTTCCTCTTCTCTCCCTCCCCTCATCTCTTCCTCTTCTCTCTCTCACCCCATCTCTTCCTCTTCTCTCTCTTCATTCTTGTGCATGAAAGGTGGTTAAGAGCACGTTTAACCATCCTGTAGCTTAGTAAGTAACACTGCACGATATTTCGCTGTGTATTGACTGATAAATATTGTGTTTATCACAAGACTCCTGCTCGGACAGGGCGCCACTAGCGCCATCTATTGTTTTGTTTTGCTTTGTAAACAAACGCTCTCTTATTACTATTTTATATAAAATCGTAGCCCCTAATTTTACCCATTACCTACTGTAGTAAGTATCTATTTAACTGCCTTGTATGTAAGTAAAGCTTTGCATATTAATTTGCTAATAAACAATATTGTTTACTAACTACCCGCCTACAGGGACTAACGCCGACACCATTTTGTAAACAAACCTTTTTGGGGGATTATACATATTAAATTCCAGCAAATTTTGTACCAAATTTAAGTGCATTCATTTATCTTTTCCCCCTAGATATATTCTTGACTTTTTCTCCTCAGACTGATTTTACTTTAAGCTAAGGGTGGTATTTGTACAAACTAACCTAGCCTAACCCAACCTGCCAAGCTTTTAACCTAACCCAAACCTAGCCTAGCCTATAGCCAGCCAATCTGTTTTATTATTAACTCTTGTAGATATTGTATTTAGTATCCTACTGTAGCTATATATATCTGTAATTTTAGTTGTTGCTTGCACGATCTTGTAATAACCTTTGACTGATACACTTTTTTATCTAAAAAGAGTAGGCTACTGCTTTACTAGGCTACAGTGACACCAGGGTCATCTGTTGACACAGTATATTAACCCCTTGTGTGCAGTCACACTTTATTTTTATATAATCTCTATTTGGTGAATTGTATATTTAGTTACATATTCTGTTATACATATATTTGTTTAAGGTTAGGTTATCACACCTGGTGGCCTATTTCTGCGAATTTAAATTTTATTATATTCGGTTAGGCTATTCAACGCTGGTAGCCTATTATTGCGTATTTCAATTTTTAAATTTTTTTTTTGGTTAGGCTATCGCCCCTGGAAGCCTAATTCTGCGTATCTCAACATTTTTGTTTTCGGTTAGGCTATCACCCCTGATAACCTATTTCTGCGTATTTCAGCATATTTGTTTTCGGTTGAAGTGATTGAAGTGTTTTTAAAGTGAGTGAAGTGTTGTAAAGTGAGTGAATTGTTTTTTAAGTGAGTGAAGTGATCTGAAGAAAGTGACTGTCACCATGCCTCGCGCTTGTGCGAACTGCGCCGGTAGGTTTGGTGAGTCCATGTTTGCTACTATCGATCTTCAAGTCTGCCGGCTCTGCCAGCAACGAGAGAATTTTACAGTGAAATTAGATGAAGCCTACAACAAGATCAACGTCCTCACCATGAAGCTGGAATCACTCCAAGAGTTTGTAACACTCAACGTTGGAGTGCCACAAACTTCAATTGTCACCGCAACTCCAGCAGCCACCAACTCCCCAACGTCAACTGCCAACAATTCAACGCCTACAGTAGCCATTTCAGCTGATGTTTCCGATACTCAAGATACAAATAGCGACTCTCTTCCCCCTCAAGACAACTTCCGTGTCGTGAGGAACAACGTTTGCCCCAAGACCAGGAAACACATACCGATTACCGAGTGTCAAAACCGTTTCCAGATACTCGCAGACTCAGATGACGAAGAGGAAATAGAAGAAGTCCGGCTCGTGGGAGACTCGATGATACGTGGTCAGCTCACAGAGTTTTGCGCCAGGGCACCTAAGACCAGGAAGCGTTTTTGTATCCCTGGTGGTGGTGTGGATGACGTAGTTGCAGCAGTTGACGAAGTATCAAAGCTGGCCCCTGCTAATACAATGTACGTCATCCACGTTGGATCCAACGATGTACAGCGAACCCGGTCGGAAGATTTGCTTTTAAAGTACCAGCAGCTGATCAAGTCGTTTAAGGAGAAGTCATCAAGGATCATCGTCTCAGGAATCGTCCCCCGGCTCGGTGTAGAGAGCCGATTTTACAACATTGCCACCAGCACAAATCGTTGTCTAGCAAACCTCTGCAGGAAGGAGAACGTGGGATTCGTCGACACCTGGGACAATTTCTACTACGATGACTATTTGTTTTCGGACGATGGAGTTCATCTGAACCAGGTGGGAGCAGCGCGTTTTGGGCGTCTTCTCAACGATGCGGTGAAGGATTTTCGGAGAAGTAATCGACTCAGCACAGGACAACCAGGAAGGAGGACCGAAGACAGCGAGGACGGCAATCTACAAAGGAATTAAATACTAATCCGTCAAGAACCGCGAATTTGGATAAAGCTCCACCAACACGACCCAAATTCAAAACCGTCAGGGATAACGACCGAGGACCGAGGACAGCCATGAATGTAAATGTAGATCCGACCAGAACCAAAAATTCGATGAAAGAACGATCTGCGAGTTCTAAAACCGCAACTTTAAAGGTTTTCTATGCAAACGCTCGTAGCATACGCAATAAATTTTCAGATTTAGAGGAACTAGTGTTTACAGAAAATTATGATGTGATTGGCATAACAGAATCTTGGCTCAATACACAAGATAGAGACTTTTTAGCAGAGTATTCACTTCCCGATTATGTAATGTTTGAGAACAGCCGAATAAATAAAAATGGAGGTGGCGTTTTATTTTATATCAAAGAAAGTCTTAACCCGACCCTCGTGTCAAAACCTCAAATTGTGAACGTCGACACATCTTTTGTGCTAATAAAGAATAATAAAGGTACAAAAATAATACTTGCGTTAATATACAGACCTCCAGCTCAATCAGTGCAAACTGACCGAGAAATTTACGAACAAATTGCAGATGTAAGTAACTCACAAGATACCGTAATTTTTGGCGACTTTAATTTACCTGTGACCAAGTGGGGCGATACTCTTACTTCACACTCCGGACATGACTTGTATACGAACTTGCAAGAGAGTTCGCTTTATCAATTTGTTCGAATGCCGACCCGTGGTAATAACGTTCTTGACATTGTACTTGCAACAAAAGAAGAATTGATAGAGAATTTGAATGTTGGTGATGAATTCAGTAACAGCGACCATCGTACGATAACTTTCACTTTAAAGTTTACTAGTAACGAACCAAATAGTAGCATCGAAAAAGTCCCTAATTTCAAGAAAGCAAACTTCCATAAACTTAGAGCTATGTTTAAAGAAACTGACTGGAGCTTTTTAATTAACAATAACGACATAAATACATCTTGGAAGTTATTCGAAACCACTTACCTAAAAGCAGTGCAAGACTGCATACCATCGAAAATACGGCGTCCAGGCCATAATAATAAGCCCAAATGGTGGAATAAAGATATTTCAAACTGCCTGCTTGCTAAAAAATTTGCTAATGATAGATTAAAATCCTCACAAAATGACGAAGAACGGGTGAAATTTGTAGAGCTACGACGCAAAGCCAAAAAGTTAATTAAGCAAAGTAAAAAGACCTTAGAGTTACATATTGCGAATCAAAGTAAAACAAACCCGAAAGAATTCTATAGTTATATCAGAAAGAAAAAAGTAGTTACTTCAACTGTTGGACTGTTAGTCGATGAAAAAGGAGAATACACCAAAGACGAAGTACAAATGAGTAATGCCCTCAATACCTTCTTTGCATCAGTTTTTACAACAGAAGACCTCAGTGATATCCCTACACCATCGCCGATTTAGATTGATAATTCAGATTTTCTAAGCAATATCACCGTTACAGAGAGAGAAGTATTGAATTGTTTAGATAAACTCAAGGTAAATAAAACGCCAGGACCTGATTCAATCTCGCCTAGAGTTCTAAAGGAAGCTAAGAATGAGCTCTCCAAACCACTGACATTACTATTCAATAAATCCTTGCAGTCTGGAACTATGCCTGATCAGTGGAAGCTAGCCAACGTAACACCGATATTCAAAAAGGGCAGCAAATCCCTACCCAGTAACTATCGTCCAATTAGCTTAACCTCAGTTGTATGTAAAATGCTAGAAACGGTCATACGAGACAGACTCGTAAATCACTTAGAGGAAAATAACATACTTAAAGATACTCAACACGGCTTTCGTAAAAAACGTTCCTGTTTAACAAACCTCTTAGACTTCTTCCACGATATCCTCAACCTCTACGATGAGAGTAAAGCTGTAGATATTATATACCTTGATTTTCAAAAGGCCTTTGACAAAGTTCCCCACAAACGTTTACTGCTAAAACTAAAAGCGCATGGAATACAAGACGGTGTGTTGAAATGGATAGAAAATTGGCTCAGCAACAGAAAGCAAAGGGTAGTCATAAACGGTAAGGCATCTAAATGGACCAATGTAAGTAGCGGGGTACCCCAGGGATCGGTACTAGGACCAATTCTCTTTCTAATTTACATCAACGACATAGATGAGGGTCTCACCTGCACAATCTCAAAATTTGCTGACGATACAAAAATTGCAAATAGCGTACTCACAAAAGAACAAGTTGACGATATGCAACACAATCTAGATAAATTGTCATGTTGGGCCCAAATTTGGCAAATGAGTTTCAATGCGGATAAATGTAAAGTACTACATGTCAGATACCTAAATGAGAAAGCAAACTATTCGATGAATGGCACTCAGCTTAAGAATGTAAACAGAGAAACTGATCTGGGAGTAACAATATCGAGTAACCTAAAACCGAGTCAACAATGTTCAGAAGTTGTTAAGAAGGCAAACAAAATAATTGGCTTTATAGGCAGGTCATTTGAGCATAAATCCAAAGAAGTTATCCTAACCCTTTACAATTCCTTAGTCCGCCCTCTTCTGGAATACTGCGTTCAATCCTGGTGCCCTTATTACCAAAAAGATATAAACAAGCTAGAACGAGTTCAACGTAGAGTTACCAAAATGATACCTAGCCTAAAGAACAAACCATACGAAGAGCGTCTTAGAGAATTAAATCTATTTCCTTTAACCCAGCGCAGATTAAGAGGCGACTTAATTCAAGTGTTCAAAATCATCAAAGGCATCGACAATATGAACTGTAGTAAGTACTTCACTATCGACCAATCTAATTACACGCGGGGAAACGGTTGCAAAATTATTGGTAAATCTTTTAACTCGCACGAATCTAAGAATTTCTTCTTCAATCGAGTTGTCAACTTGTGGAATGGGCTTCCCCGAGACGTTATAGACTGCAGCACCGTTGATTCATTTAAATTCCGCCTAGACAAATATCTCGCATCAAACCCGCGACTGACTGCGTTTGTAAATGAATAACTTTATCCTCCCCTCAGTTACTAACCCATATGTCCCCTACTAACTTCCAAGTCCTGCCACGTTAGTGGCAGGGCAGTAGTTCCCTTTCCAATGTTCCCTTACCCACTCTAAACCACTGTTTGGACACTTGATCCTCAGTGTTTTGGAGGACAAGCAACCTAGAAGGGTCACTAGACCTGTTGTTGCTTGATTTCCTTTGTACTCCTTTGTACTCCCCTCATCTCTTCCTCTCCTTTCCTCCATACCTCACATTTCCATCTTCCCCTCCCCTCTCAGCTGTGGCCTGGTTTGTTCTCCCCCTGTTTAGACTAATTGGATATATCGTCTTCATTAACAGCCCACCTTGGTATTGGCTGGGTGTTGGCTGTTAGGTTAGCTTAAGGGGGTAGTATACCCCCTTCTCCCTCATGTGTAGCATATTAGTTTTGAGGTGTTAAGTCGTTCTTTCCATTAGTTTGTCTATTTTAAGGCCTTTAGACCCATTTCTTCGTCAATTTCAAGACTTTTCGTGACATTTAGGTGTCGATTTTTTCCTGGCGAGCGATAGCGAACCTGTAATTTTAAGAGGAATAGGCCTTCGGCCGGGAAATGTTTTCTATCGAAAAATTTACAAATTTATCTTGAAGGGGGGTCTAGGGGGTGTTTTTGATGGAGGTCTAGCGAGGTAACTAAACAAATACATAAAATATATACACATATAGACCAAAAACCAAGCAGTACCCCCTTAACAGTCCACCTTGGTATTGGCTGGGTGTTGGCTGTTAGGTTACCTTAACTGAATTTAATTCGAGGCTGATTTTATTTACCCTTCCCCGTGGAGAGGAGAGATTAAATGAGATGATAATATATGACTTGTGTGTGTGTGTGAATTTTGTGTTTTGTCTGTGTTTGTTCGTTGTTTTGTCTTGTGTTTTGTGTTTTCCTGTTCTTGCTCTGTCTTGAGTCGGCCACCCCCAAGAAAATACAAAAAAATAATAATAATAAAATAGAGGAAAATAAAAATAAAAAAGTAGGAAAAGTGGGGATTGGGCCTGAGCATACAGATAGATAGATAGGTAGTGTGTGTGTGTGTGTGTGTGTGTGTGTGTGTGTGTGTGTAATAAGCCAACCTTGCACAATATTACACAACTCATCTCCTCTTACTTGTCCCTGTTTATCACATTTTCCTTTCTTTCTTCTTTTCTTTTCTTCTCCTCCTACATCCACTTCATCTTCTTCCGTTTCTTCTTCTTCACCCACTGTATATACATGTTAACCCTTTGAGTAGGCTACCAGCGACGTGTGTTATATTGTATTCTAGCTGCATGTAGACGATATGTTGCAGGTTAAGAAGGATCTGTGGTAGTTAAAAGGGTTGGTTGAGATAGTTAGGAGCCTTATTATTGTTAGAGGTCCTTCCTAAGCTGAATGAAATCGTCTAATAGTTGACAGCATATTATAAAAGGGACGTCCCTGGTACTGAATGGGTAAATTAACCGGCTAATAACTTATAAGCGAAATATAATAGTCTGTAAGTTGCCAGGCTGAATTGATATATTTCTTTTGGGAAGAGGGAATTGTTATAAGTATTTAGAAGAGGTGAAGTAGAGGTAAATATAATGAATGTGTTATATATATATATATATATATATATCCTCAATAGTAGTAATGTATGGGAAACTCGATTATTATAATATTAATAAATATTATTATTATTATTATTATTATTATTATTTGCCGGTATTTATGTATTTATTAATTAATATATATATATTTATTTATATATATATTTTATTTTTCTATGTGATTGAGGGAGGCAAAAGGCATTACTGCCTATAGCGAGTGCCTCCCCCATAGTTGAAAGAGTGACAGGGCCAAAATCAAGGGATGTTCGAGCCAAAATGCCTGGACACACGGAGTTTGAAGCAATTTAAGTCATAGGAAGAGGGAAAGACTGATTCTGGGAGAGAGTTCCAGAGCTCAGCTGTTGAGTAGAAGAAAGTTTGAGAGTAACGTTTCACTCTTGGGTTGGAGAGTTGCACAGAGTAGGGGTGGGATTGAGTTGCAAGACAGGTACCACGTGCCCTACGTAAAGGAGGTGGTATGCACTGGGATAGCTCTGAGGAACACTGATTATTATATAGTAGCGATAGAATAGCTAGAGAGATGCAACATTGCGGCGGAGAGAGAGAGAGACTGCAGAGAGTTGGTGAGTGGACGGGAGTTAATGATACGAAAGGCCTTCCTTTCAACTTTGTCTAGGAGAGCGGTGTGAGAGGAACCTCCCCACACATGTGAACAATACTCAATACAAGGGCGCACTATGCCCCTGTACAGAGCAAGAAGCTGTGCAGGGGAAAAGAACCCCCTAAGGCGGTTGAGCACACCAGCTTCTGGGAGGCTGCCTTAGCAAGACTGGTAATATGGTCCTTCCAAATGAGAGCAGAAGAAAAAGAGACACCAAGAATATTGAGAGAAGATGAAGGGTTGATTTTTGTATTGTTGAAGAATAAGGGATAGTCCGCTGGGAGATCCTGACGGGTAGATAGATGGAGAAATTGGGTTTTGGAAGCATTAAAGTTAACAAGGGTTTCTCTGCCCCAATTGGAAATAGTATTTAGATCAGAATTTAAGATTTCTATGGCTTCATTACGTTTGTCGTTGAGGAATTGCTGGCTGGGGCGTTCTGAAAAACTAATGGAGTAGTGTAAGGTTGAGTCGTCTGCGTATGAATGGATGGGAATTAAGGTACAGTTAAGGAGATCATTTATAAAAAATTAGAAAGAGAATAGGAGATAGGAAATATATAATATATATACAGTATATACAGGGTTATTCAAAACTTTAGTGACAAAATTACAGGGTGAAGTCCTGACATGATATTAAACATATTTCCATATGTATTTTACCCAAAAATAAAAGGTTAATTACAGACATGAAAGCCAAATCCATTACCGTGGGCGAACGATCGAACACTTCAAAATCAACCCCGAACCCCCCCACATCACCCCCTATTCTCTCTCGGGTAGGTGAGGGAAGTTATTACAACGTATGAAGCAATGAACCCTTACCGATCCCGGGATTCAAACAGATCCGTAGTCTTTGAATCGATCCCAAGGCTTCGTGTATCACGTAATGTCAGATAGGCCAAGAGAGTAGTAACCAGTAATAGTTTTAATTATTTTTTATTACAGGGTGTACAGTATCAATGTATTAAATTAGTGTCACATGCAACCATAACAGAAAATCCGATACTTTTATTACACGGCATTGTACAGTATGCTGTTAACTGTACGTATAATAACAGTTGTTACAGAGCATTACAGTAAAATTAGGGTTATCCTTGTAAATGAAGAAATTAATACGTACAGTACAGTCACTCATAAAGGTTTGTTTTCTTTAGATGCCAGGGCGTATACGTTACTACTATCTTATCTGACATTACATGAAACACGAAGCCTTGGGATCGATTCAAAGCCTACGGATCTGTTTGAATCCCGGGATCGGTAAGGGTTCATTGCTTCATACGTTGTAATAATTTCCCTCACCTACCCGAGAGAGAATAGGGGGTGATGTGGGGGGGTTCGGAGTTGATTTTGAGGTGTTGGATCGTTCGCCCACGGTAATGGATTTGGCTTTCATGTCTGTAATTAACCTTTTATTTTTGGGAAAAATCCATATGTTTAATATCATGTCAGGACTTCACCCTGTAATTTTGTCACTAAAGTTTTGAATAACCCTGTATATACTGTATATACAGTATATATATATATATATATATATATATATATATATATATATATATACAGTATATATATATATATATATATATATATATATATATATATATATATATTATATATATATACATTATACTGTATATATACAGTATATAATGTATATATATATATATATATATATATACATATATATGTATATAATTTTTTTTCTTCTGAGTAAACCCGAAATTACCCGACTAAAATCAACTTTAAAACAACCCCTAGAACCGTAATTCGCCTCCAGCCTCATCGTCCTAGAAAGAAATCCTCCTTCCCGGCCGAGAGTTATACCGGCCCTCCCTGGAATGACAAGCAAGGGGCCGCAGTGGGTCAGAGGGGGGGGGGGGGGGAGAGAGAGGGAAAGTGTGTGTATGTGTGTGTGTTTGTGAGTGTGTGTTTGTGTGTGTGTGTGTGTGTGAGAGAGGGGGGGGGGGGGCAGTGTGTGTGTGTGCGTGCGTGCTTTTATAAGTGTATAAGTGCAACTCTTCAACTCAAGAGTGAAACGATACTTCCAATATTTCTTCTATTCAACAGCTCAGCTCTGGAACTCTCTCCCTGATTCCATCTTTCCCTTATCCTACGACTTAAATTACTTCAAGCTCCGTTTGTCCGGACATTTTGGCTCGAACACTCCTTGATTTTGGCCCTGCCACTCTTTCAACTGTGGGGGAGGCACTCGTCACAGTAAGATTTGCCTTTTGTCTCCCTCATCCACATAAAACAAAAAACAACTTGTCTGTGTGTTGAAAGGAATATATGTCAGTTTTGCACAATATATGCCTGTATTTTTGACTGTGTTGACCTGCTAGTTTACGTGTGAGTATATGTATTTATTGTAGTGTAGGCTAGTTATTTTGGGTTTATTGTTAGGCTATTGTATTAAATTAAGGGAGCCCACCTCGTTTTTCTCTCTCTTTGGCTTGTATCCATTCGGCCCCATTCAGCCTACTGTTTTAACACGTTTACCCCCATCCAGGTGTCAATATTTTCCTGGCGAGCGGTACCGAGCTAGCATATATATATTTCTGTTTTGACAGCAAACTAAATTTGTACATTTTTCGATAGAAAAATTTCTCCGGCGAAGCCGGATTTCTCCATACAATGCTGGCTCACTATCGCTCGCTAGGAAGAAATCGACACGGATAAACGTCTTAAAACAGTTGGCTGAATGGGGCCGAATGGATACAAGCTAGGAAAAGAGAGGAAAGGAGAGAAAGACAAAACAAGACGATGACCCCCCCTTAATGTACAGTACCGGTATGTTTTGTAATTAACGTTAACAATGGTGTAATTAAGAAACTTAACGCTAATAGAATCCTTTATTCAGATTCATTTAGCCAAGTGATTCAATGTCACAGAATACGGGAGACATTGGGTGGTTTTGGCGGGAAACGCGCGACATTTGGCCTTCTTGGCTGGGTACCCAGAGAAGCCAATCAAATCACCTTCCATATTTAACTCTAGAGGATCGCCATAATTATTTTCACTTTCACAAATCAACATACTGATATTGACTTAGCGGTTTAATAGTTTAGTCGATTTTTAAGCCGCGTATTTCTGTTATCGTATGCAAGTGTCCGGGTGAAGGACTATAGACTCTCGCTTGATTCCCAGAGGCGGCGACACTCAGTAAAGACGCGTCGCTCTTCACGTAGTTATTTTTGCTTCTTGTGCGCGATATTCGGGTGCCGGAAGTGCGGGAAGAGGCTAGCGGTGGTGTTTGACGAATAGCGGACGGGATGAGAGGAGAATCGGAAGGAAATAGGCTGAAATAAGGTGAGAAATTTGTGATATAAGTAACCCTTTCAGGATACGAAAGACCACTAGGAATGAAAATAATGGGTAAACACTATCGTAATTAACCTTTTGAGAGGATTATGACGCCTTTGGACAGTTTATGCTGGGTACTATTAGACGACTATATTATAATGGTGTGTGGTGTGAATATGGTGAGAGAGTTACACAGAGTTACACAGATACTCAGATACTCAGACCACACAGGCCTTGCGGTCCCTACTAGGTGGTCCGGCCTTAATACTACTAGACAGAGACAGTTTATAGTAGAAGAATAGGACAGACAAGTAGAAGGCTCTCTCCCTACCCTCCGCTCCATCCGGCTAAAAAGCCGTACCAGAAAATAGGACGAAGTGTAACCTTATGGGTTAGGAAATGCCCTCAAGGATTTTTTTTTATAGAGTAGGCTATAGAAAGAAACGAGTTTGAAAGGGAAATTACACATACCTACTGATTAATTCAGAGAGAGAGAGACTATGCTAAGCAGGACCTTACAGTATTAACAGTGTAATCTTAGTGTGTCTATAATCCTTACTTAAACCTCCAACTATATTGCCTAATCATGAAGAACAAAACTAAAAAAGTGAAGACAAAATTGAGAAACCAATATCCTTACAGCTACCTTTGTTTATTTCCGACCGAGGCAACAGAGGACCCTAATAGCAGCAGGTACCGAGGCTGTATTTAAGGGGCGTAATATCAGCAGGTACCGAGGCTGTATTTATTGGGTAGAATATCAGCAAGTACCGTAGTAAAGGGGGATGGGCGTATTTATTTGCTCATTGATTTATTAGTTTAGATTTTCTGGAAGGTGAGGGGTATGTAAGGGGGACACACACACACACACACACACACACACACAAGTCATGTATTATCATCTCTTTTTTATCTCGTCTCTTCACCTCTCTCATTCTCTCACGTGTCCTCTACTCTCCTCTCATAATTATGTTTCTCTCTTCCTCTCCTCTCCTCTCCGCGTCTCTTCTGTTCCCTGTTCTATTCTCTGCTCACGTCTCTCTCTCTCTCCTCCCCTCCCCTCTCCTGTTTATGTGTCTCTATTCCTTTCACCTCTCCTAATCTCTCTCTCTCACTCTGCTCTCTGTATCAAGAAGCCCAAGGTCAGCTGGCATTATCACACATACACACACACACACTATTCATGGCCCTCATACGGTGCATCCACGGTGTCCCAGTTCTGGCTTATTGGCCCCCCCCTCCAACACACACACACACACTCTCAACACACACTCACTCACAAACACACACACATACACAGATTTCATGAGTGAATGGAATCGATTTACGTTGGCTAGTCGGAAATTGCATGAAGCGTCCAATATACATGCTGAATGATTAATGCTGAAATTATGTGATATGCTGAATGATTGATGCTGAAATTATAATATTATGTTATACGCATTGATGCTGAAATTAGGTGTTATTCTGAATGATTGATCCTGAAGTAAGGTGTTTTTATACTTAATGATTTATGTTAAAATTAGGTGATATACTGAATGATTGATGCTGAAATTAAGTTTTATACTAAATAATTGATGATGAAATTAGGTGTTATACTGACTGATTTGAAATTATGTGACAATTATCTGACAATCTGAAATTATGTGACATGCTGAATGATTGATGATGAAATGATGTGATATGCTGAATGATTGATGCTGAAATTAAGTGTTGAACACAATGATTGATGCTGAAATGATGTGTTATACGGAATGATTGATGCTGAAATTAAGTGTTGAACAAAATTATTGATGCTGAAATGATGCGTTATACTGAATTACTGATGCTGAAATGAGGTGTTATACTGAATGACTGATGCTGAAATTAAGTGTTATACTGAATTTGATGCTGAAATGATGTGTTGACATACGTGGAATTAAATGGTGAGAGGCTAGCGCTGATCATACCGGTAATTACTTTGCTGCTAATTCAGGGTCTTCTGGACTCCCTTCTCCCTCATGTTTACCCCTATTAGTTTTGAGATAAGACATTTGCAACATTGACATTGCAATTTAGGAGGAACCGGTAATTTTTCTACAGAAACATGCACAAATTTATATCGAAGGGGGGGGGGGGGGTATTTGTTTAAGCTTTATGGGGGTCGAGGAAGGAAACTATATATATATAAACAAACGAAAACCACACAAATAGATACAAAAAATACCTATAATTGTGAGATAATATGCCTGGACTACTTAGCATATGTGGGTGTAATATGAGGTCTACTATTGACAACAGAGGAATGTAATATACCTCTGACAAATTGGTGGCGTCGACTTGTTTCTCAGAAATGTGGCATAAAATAACAGGTTGGATATAAATTATGGGTTGCTAGTGTTTGTACATGCTGAAATTATGTGATATACTGAATGATTGATGCTGAAATTATGTGTTATACTGAATGATTGATGCTGAAATTATGTGTTATACTGAATGATTGATGCTGAAATTATGTGATATACTGAATGATTGATGCTGAAATTATGTGTTATACTGAATGATTGATGCTGAAATTATGTGATATACTGAATGATTGATGCTGAAATTGTGTTATACTGAATGATTGATGCTGAAATTATGTGTTATACTGAATTATTGATGCTATAATTATGTGTTATACTGAATGATTGATGCTGAAATTGTGTTATACTGAATGATTGATGCTGAAATTATGTGTTATACTGAATTATTGATGCTATAATTATGTGTTATACTGAATGATTGATGCTGAAATTATGTGATATACTAAATGATTGATGCTGAAATTATGTGTTCTACTGAATTATTGATGCTGAAATTAGGTGTTATACTAAATGATTGATGCTGAAATTACTTGTTGCATAGAATGATTGCTACTGAAATGATGTGTTGACATACGTGGAATTAAATGGTGATATGATAGCGCTGACCATACCGGTAATTACTTTGCTGCTAATTAAGGGCCTTCTGGACCCCCTTCTCCCTCATGTTTACCCTCATTAGTTTTGAAATTATATGACATTCGCCCCAATAGTATGGCGATTTTATGACCTTTCGTGCCATTTAAGAGTTGATATTTCTTGGCGAGCGAAAGCGAGCCTTCAATTTAGGATTAACCGGTCATTTTTCTACCGAAAAAGGCACAAATTTATCTCGAAAAGGGGGGAGGGAGGGTATTTATTGTAAGTTTGTTGGAGGTCGAAGAAGGAAACTAAACAAAATATATTTAATAAACAAAAATATACACAAATAGATAAAAAGTTCCCTTTAATTGTGAGATAATATGCCTGGAATAGTTAGCATATGTGGGTGTAATATGAGGTCTTTACTATTGACAAAAGAGACATTTAATATACCCCTGGCAAATAAGTGTCATCGACTTGTTTTCAGAATACGTGGCATGAAATAACAGGTTGGATGTAAATTAGGGGTTGTGAGTGTACGTGGAAACATGCGTAGATTGGCTAATAAAGTTTGGAATAAAGGAAGTAATACGGTAAATTACTTTAATTGAAATATGCTACCTATATCCTCTAAGTCATATACTGTATACAGTATATATATATATATATATATATATATATATATATATTATACTGTATAGTATATATTAAGGAGAGGAAGGGGGAGGAGAATGGATTATGTATTATTACTCACCAGTTGTAGCATACAGGATTTGAGCTAAGCTGGTGTGGGTGTGTGAGAGAGAGAGAGGTGTGTGTTAGTATGTGTACATGTGATAGTATTTGCGTGTGTGTGTGGGGGGGGGGGGTGAGGGGTTAGTAGTATTTACTCTCTTCCGCTTCACTATCCTATTCCTATCCTCCCATTCACTATTCCCCAATCTTCTTGAGCCAGATAATATTATTTAGACGCTTATATAAATAATTCCTTGCCGAGAAAGTTAAAGGTTAGATTCGCAAGCGGTCGTTTTGGAGGCCGGAAGTGAGTGACGCGTTAAATTATGTCATTAAATTGCTTAACCCTTACTGTATCATGGCATATATATATATATATATATATATATTAGAGATGGAACGAATATCAATTTTCACTATTTGCGAATACGAATACGAATACGATTTTTTTGTTTGTAAAATTCGCGAATACGAATAGCGAATATTTCAATCCTTATTTCATCCTTCAAGAACTGGTAATTATTTGTATGTCACCAACAAACTTTAATTAAATTATAATGAAATTAATTACCAGAAGTTAATGACGATGTGAATGTGTAATTTCTTAAATATCATAAATTACCTGTATGAATTAATGTTTAATATATTGTAAGAGTTCAGCCATAGAAAATTGAATAATTAAAATTAAATCCTAATTCAATTTTCTATGTTTCCAGTCCTCAGTCCCAATGTTGCCGCATTTTTGGTACTGAAGTACCAGATTTGGTACATTTGACTCTCTCAAGTACATTTTATATATTTTCCAATAAAATAGTCCATATCTGGTACTAAATACGAAATCAGTGAGGAAATATGATGGAATATATTTTAGTGACATGCTATTACATTGGATATGTCTGAAATGGCAATATTGTGACGGTTCAAATGTCCAGGTCCAGCACACGTTCGTTTACCGGGCAGTGATTCCACTTTAGAATAATTTGGTAGGCCTACTTTTCACTAGTTTGATCTGGTACTATTAAATACAGTTTAGTAGTAACACTGCTCAGTCCTTCATTCCACTTTAGCGGCCCCAACGCACATCTACACTGTTATTTATTCGTTTGTGTTAACTTTAAAATTTAATATTTAAAAAATTTGTATATATTCTATTGGTTTCGTGAACATATTCGCATATTTGCAAATAGCTATGAATGGAAATACGAATACGAATACGAATATTGAAAAACATAGCGAATATTCGGACATACGAATACGAAACGAATATTCGGTCCATCTCTAATATATATATATATATACAGTATATATATATATATATATATATATATATATATATATATATATATATATATAAATAGAAAAACCAGCGCTGGGGTGAACATCTTTATTGTGGGACGTTTCGGCTTACACACAAGCCATCTTCAGCCTAAAGTAAGACCAAAGGGGCCTTCATAAATATTTACATATTACTAATGGTTAATATTTAAAACGTGTAGGAGAATTATGATTATAATTATAATTAAATTATATACCAAAATTAAGTAGGTTGGCAACACGAAATACAAGTAAATTGTACGAAAGTGGGGAGACAATATTGAAAACAACAACAGTGTTGAAACGGGTTCGCATTAAAGTAGAATGGGGTCGCGGAAATATCATTGTAAACACCGAAGATTTTATATATATATATATATATATATATATATATAATTATATACTTATTATCCTTATTATTTTTGTATTGCCAATATTGGTTGATTTGATTCAGTTTAAGGGCCTATTCTATTAATAAGGGTTATAGAGATTGTATTTACCCATTTGAGTCGTAGAGGTACTGGTAGCTAATAAACTAAAGAAGTTCTCCAAATGGTAACCAGAAATATGATGAAAATACGTAATGTTGGTGAACGGGTTAAACTAGCAAGCCGTCTCCTAGTAGCCTGAGTATAGTTAAGGGGAGGCAGACCGTTTTTCTGGACCCCCTTCTCCCTAATGTTTAGCCCCATAGTTTTGAGATTATAAGATGTTCGGCCCATTAGTTTGGCGATTTTAACATTTCGCCCCATTTTGTTGTCAATTTTAAGACCTTTCGTGCCATTTAGGTATCGATTATTTCCTGGCGAGCGATAGCGACCCTGCAATTTTAAGAGGAACCGGCCTTCGGCCGGGAAATTTATCTTGAAGGGGGTGTTTTTCTAAGCTTGATGGAGGTCTAGGGAGGAAACTCAAAAAAATATATGAATAAATGAATTAATAGACCAAACAAGCGGTCTGCCTCCCCTTAAAGGTCGGTCATCATACTGGAAGGGTTAATGGGATAATTTACAAGCGGTGGTGTTGTGTAGTCTTGTGTTAAATTGGCGGGTTAAGGGGGGGAGGCCTTATTTATTGGTCGATATATTTATTAATTTACTATTTTCTTAGATTCCTCCCTAGACCTCCATCAAAACATTCCGCACATCCCCCCTTCTAGATAAATGTGTACATTTTTTCGGTAGAACAATTTCCCGGCCGTAGGCTGGTACCTCCTAAATTACAGGCTTGCTATCGCTCGCTAAAAAAAATCGACCCCTAAATGGCACGAAAGGTCTTAATATTGACACAGATATGGGGTGAACCATGGATTTAAACTCGCCAAAATAATGGGCAGAACGTCTGAAATAATCTGAAAACGAATGGGGCTAAACATGAGGGAGAAAGGAGTCCAGAAATATCAAGCATCTCCCCTTAATCTACCAAGCCGTTTCCTAGTAGCCGGAGTATAGTTAAAAGTCGGTCATCATACGGAGAGGTTACATAGTAATAGCTTTTTCTGGACCCCCTTCTCCCTTATGTTTAGCATATTAGTTTTGAGGTTCTAAGACGTTCGTTCCGTTAGCTTAGTGATTATGAGACCTTTCGCCTCATTTGTTTTCAATATTAAGACCTTTCGTGCCCCTTAGGTGTCGATTTTTTCCTGGCGAGCGAAAGCGAGCCTCTAATTTTAAAATGAACCGTGACATTTTTCTACCGAAAAATTTACAAATTTGTCTTGAAAGGGGGTCTAGGGTGTGTTTTGCTAAGCTTGATGGAGGTCTAGCGAGGAAACTAAAACATAAATAAAATATATAAATATATAGACCAAAAAACAAGTACTACCCCCTTCAAGTGTCGGGTTAAATGGCCCAGGGTGTACATTGTCAGAGCTCGTAAAAGTAACTACACAAACTTTGGTCATTGTGGTGTGTGTGTGTTTTAAATGTGCCAACTAGACTCCCTTCAAGCTAAAGCAACAACAATAACAACAACTTCAAAGACTAGAAAGATGAAAGTGTTTTTGGCGAGTCGAAGGACAGATTCCGGGCAGAGACATAATTATAAAGTACGGGAGTTTGAAGGCGACGATACGAATGCTTCCTCCTTATTGCGGACAGCAGTAGAACAGGATATTAACCCCTTCTGTACCGGCGATGTCTTTTATCATTTTTCCTGGTTACTGTTAGACGATTTTTTCAGTTTAATAAGGGCCTCTAGCAATGAATAGGCTTCTTCGAACTATCTTATTTAACCGTTTTTACTACTACAGATCCTTCTTAAACTGCACAAAATAGTCTAAATATAGCAAGACTAAAATGTAAAAGACGTCGCCGGTATAGAAGGGGTTAAGGTAAATCACTGTCAATATACCCAATGATTTTATATACCTTTGTCATGCCTTTTCTGTACCCATATTTATTACCCATCTATCACCAGGATAGTAAGGTACATCTATCTATCTATTGCCTGACGCCGTGATCCCCGAAGGGGTGGCCACGAACGAACCGCCCCCATGCACCTCTGTCCCCAGTCAGTCGACGCCCCTCCCCCCAACCAGCACCGCCTTCGTTTATGTACTTCCTCACTCCATCCTTCCACCTCTCATTCGGTCTACTCTCCGTCTCTGTCCCTCCACCTCGCTCTCGTACACCCTCTTAGTCATTTTCTCGCTTTCCATTCGTTCCATATGGCCGAACCATCTCAAGTTGTTCCTTTTCACACTTTCCAGCACATCTACCTCCACACCTCACCTCCTTCTTACTTCCTCATTAGTCTGTCTATCCCTCCATGTAACTCCGCACGCACTCCTTAAGTAATTCATTTCCACTGCTCTCACTCTTGGTCTGAGTCTCTCAACCAACGTCCATGCTTCGCTTACATCACTATCAATATACCCAATGCTTTTCAAGAGACTGGAGTACTCGCAGAGAGGCTGCAGTCCTGGCGTTATTCTTGGCTTACAGTGTGCTGGCTTAATAATCCAATAGGGTTGATAGCCTTTGAAGTCCAATTTTAACTAACCAATGGTTTATTTAAAAAAAGAAAAAAAAACAGAAAAAAAATAGGAAAACAAAATAGGAAAAATGGGGATTGGGCCTGAGCATATAGATAGATAGATAGATAGATAGAATGCTTTATATATCTTTTCATACCGTTTTTATGCCCATACATTATTACAGTTCAGAGGGTTGTTAGGGCTGCCACTTAGCTGATGAAGTGGGGCTCATAAAGTGGTTAACTCGTTGAACCACATTAGGCCTACGAACACATAAGGTTCACGAATCATTAGAGTGAGTGAGTGAGAGTGAGTACAAAGGAGTACAAAGGAAATCAAGCAACAACAGTTCTAGTGACCCTTCTAGGCTGCTTGTCCTCCAAAACACTGAGGATCAAGTGTCCAAACAGTGGTTTAGAGTGGGTAAGGGAACATTGGAAAGGGAACTACTGCCTTGGAACTAATGTCCGTGGCAGGA
This sequence comes from Paralithodes platypus, assembly GCA_032716605.1. Lineage (NCBI taxonomy): Eukaryota > Metazoa > Arthropoda > Malacostraca > Decapoda > Lithodidae > Paralithodes > Paralithodes platypus. The sequence goes on along the minus strand of CM064521.1, from coordinate 56,077,234 downwards.
TTAGGAAGTTAGTAGGGGACAGATGGGTTAGTAACTGAGGGGGGGATAAAATAAAGTTATTCATTTACAAACGCAGTCAGTCGCGGGTTTGATGCGAGATATTTGTCTAAGCGGAGTTTAAATGAATCAACGGTGCTGCAGTCTATAACGTCTCGGGGAAGCCCATTCCACAAGTTGACAACTCGATTGAAGAAGAAATTCTTAGATTCGTGTGAGTTAAAAGATTTACCAATAATTTTGCAACCGTTTCCCCGCGTGTAATTAGATTGGTCGATAGTGAAGTACTTACTACAGTTCATATTGTCGATGCCTTTGATGATTTTGAACACTTGAATTAAGTCACCTCTTAATCTGCGCTGGATTAAAGGAAATAGATTTAATTATCTAAGACGCTCTTCGTATGGTTTGTTCTTTAGGCTAGGTATCATTTTGGTAACTCTACGTTGAACTCGTTCTAGCTTGTTTATATCTTTTTGGTAACAGGATTGAACGCAGTATTCCAGAAGAGGGCGGACTAAGGAATTGTAAAGGGTTAGGATAACTTGTTCGGATTTATGCTCAAATGACCTGCCTATAAAGCCAATTATTTTGTTTGCCTTCTTAACAACTTCTGAACATTGTTGACTCGGTTTTAGGTTACTCGATATTGTTTCTCCCAGATCGGTTTCTCTGTTTACATTCTTAAGCTGAGTGCCATTCATCGAATAGTTTGCTTTCTCATTTAGGTATCCGATATGTAGTACTTTTAGGTATGAGAGTGAGAGAGATAGAGGTACAGGTAGACAAGGAGAGATATATTTGAAGAAAACAGGGAGACGATTAATATGAAGGGTGCGCCTGGAAGTGTGGTGGGCGGGCTTGTGGCTTCGGTTCCGCTGCATGTCTGCCTGCCGAGATCGGAACCTCTCCGGGTGGTCGGGGGCCGGGGGAGTGCTGGAGCGACCTTGGTGACCCTGGTCTCTGGGTCTTCTGGGTGACCTAGATGTGTGTGAGTTTGTGTTTATCTGTGTTTGTTCGTTGTTTTATGTTTTGTTTTGTATTTTCCCTGTTCTTGCTCTGTCTTGAGTCGGCCACCCCCAAGAAAAAATAAAATAAAATAAAATATAATAAAATAGAAAATAGAAATAAACAAAATAGGAAAAGTGGGGATTGGGCCTGAGCATATAGATAGATAGATAGATAGTTACATTTAAACGAAGAATGAGTGTATTATAGTTGTTAGACTAAGAAAGCGTGAGTGTGTGTGAGAGAGAGAGATATATATTTACATAGATTTACATAGATACACTGACCACACAGACCTGACGATCCCAGCGAGGTGGTCAGGACTTAATTCTAGTAGAGATAGCTAACCCGAGAGTAAGGTACAGTGGAAGGAAAGGATAGCAAATAAGAGAGAGAGAGAGAAGGTAGGGGTGGAGAGGGTTCTACACCAGGTGTCCAATATTGCAGTATAGTCTAGCACACCTTAATTTATGAGAGAGAGAGAGTGTGTGTGTGTGTGTGTGTGCTTCCGTGTGTGTGTGTGTGTGCTTCTGTATGTGTGATTGATTTATTGTGTGTGTGTGTGTGTGGGATCAATAATAATTTGAATGATTATTATTGATATTATTATTATTATTATGATTGTTGTTGTTGTTATTGTTATTGTTGTTGGTTTATTGTTGAATTGCAGCCCTGAGACTGAATATCTACAAAGTTTCTCTTAACCTAAGTAGGCTACAGTACAATGCTTCTTCTACCTAAACTACGAGGTCACATGCGACCTTTGAGGACCGTGAGGTGCCGGAGTTTCGACCATAGAACATACGCAGATACACACTGTATTGGTGAATCTACGTGTAGGCAAACACGGGCTGATAGCAGCTTGGCTGATATCCTTCTCCGTCGGGATGAATTAAAAAAAAACGTTCATAGCCTGAAGGATTCGAACCCTGTCGTCCTCTCACCTGGGCGGTTAACTCATGGCGCCTTAGTACACTGGACCATCCCGGCCCAGTGTGTGTTTGTTTGTCATTGTGTTGACATTCTTGGATATTGTGGTGATATGCAATACGTAGGTGACGAGATGTCACAACATAATTGATTCGAAAGTGTGTGTGTGTGTGTGTGTGTATGTACTTACTCTAGTTGTATTGCGGGAGTGAGCATGCTCGTTATTTCCCGCCTCCTATATGTGTAGGTGTTATATATATCGTTGGAATGGCTGTGGATGTGTGTGTAGTCTGTATTTTTAGCCAATTGGCGACATCGGAAACGAAGGCTTAGGGTGGATCTGTATGGTACCATTCTCACTATAGACGGTACCGTCTCGCCCGAAGGCTTAGGTAGCCATCAGCTTAGGTGAACCATATGATACCCATCTCGCCTTGTACCATTTTTGCCAACCCCAGATGGGACGTCACAATGTCGTCCACTTATTCCAGGTACCTATTTACAGCTAGGTGAACTGAGGCTAACACATGAAAGGAGACAAGCCCAATTTGTCTCCGCCCGGCCGGGGATTGAACCCCCGGCCCCTCGTGTGTGAGACGAGAGCTCTACCACTAGGCTACGGGCTGTGTGTGTGTGTGTGTGTGTGTGTGTGTGTGTGTGTGTGTGTGTGTATAATTTATGAGTGTGGGTGTATTAGTGTAGTTGGGTGAATGTATGTGTGTGGGTGTATATATGTATGTGTGTGTGTTTGTATATGTGTGAGTGCATGTGTGTCTATGGGTGAGTGTAGGTTATGTACTGTATGTGTGTGGTTGTATGTGTGAATGTTCGTAGGCTTTTATGTTTTCAGGGTAGTACAACAAAGCAAATACTTTGAAAATGCATATATGTTCAAGATTCCTGAGAGATACAATTACCCACACGTTAAAATATGAATTTCAATTTATATATTATTCATTTTAATCTGATTACAGCTTTATTATTTTTTGTTTATTTATTGCGCTTGGTACGGTCAATCCAATAAAAAACATTACCCATATCTTTAGCTATGGGAAAGTGAGTGTTTTTCTTAACCCTGTTTGGTTCGAGGGAGGTTTTTGGGATACAGTTACCTACAGGTACCTACAGGTACCTACCTATCCGATAGCACTATCGTTAGTGAGTGCTATATATGTATTTTTTGTAATATTATATATATATCATATTAATTTTTATTTTGTACTATTGTTAATGTCTTGTCAAGTTGCAAATTTGATTTTAATATAATATTTTAACACTAATTGTATTTTTTTTTATTTATGCAGAGTTTAGTAATATTTGCCAGAACGTTCCGGACTTCCCAATTTGACTAATTCCCTGAACGTGACGATAGTGCGTTGTTATGTGTGCAATTAGTTTGCTTGGGAACCAGATTAACTTGCTCATGTAGTAATGTACACCCTACAGTATGTGGTGGATTGTATTCTTTCATTTCATAAATTTTATTTTAGTAAGCGTTGTTTCCACATAGCGATTTTGATGTGTTGTTTTGACTTTATATTGTCTTTGTCCCAGTTTTGGTTTGACTTTGTTTGCAAGTTTTACATTTTAATCCTATTAGTTTGACGATAATATGACCTTTCATCCCATTCAGGTATCGATTATATTTATTTATTCGCTTATTTATTTATTTGTTTTATTTTTTTATTTTTGTTGTTGTGTGCGATAGCAAACATGTAAATTACAAACAAAAATATCGAAATATAATTTGGACATTTATAGAAGGAATTCATGATGCACACGCAGAATATCTTGTAACAATTAAATAATACTTTCAGCCTTTCTTCAGTTTGCCCTCGGCTCCCCCTCGTTTTCTAATCCATTTTTTCAGATTTTATCTCTCTCCCCTTGCGTCTCATTTTTTAAGGGGGGTCACCGGCTTCTTTTTTATCGTTCTCTCCCTTTCTCTCTTTCTCTGGCTTGTATCCATTCGGCCCCATTCAGCCAACTGTTTTAAGACGTTTATCCCCATCCAGGTGTCGATTTCTTCCTGGCGAGTGATAGCGATCCAGCATTGTATGGAGAGATCCGGCTTCGCCGGAGAAATTTTTCTATCGAAAAATGTACAAATTTAGATTGCTGTCAAAACAAATATATATATATATATATATGCTGGCTCGATACTCCTCGCCAGGAAAATATTGACACCTGGATGGGGGTAAACGTCTTAAAACAGTAAGCTGAACGGGGCCGAATGGATGCAAGCCAAAGAGAAAGGGAGAGAAAGAGAAAAAAACGCGAGGTGGGCTCCCTTAAGCTCTTTACTTTCAAATCTCCTTGGCTGAAATGTCTATACTGCACTATTTATTTTTTTATTTTATTTTATTTTTATTTTATTTATTTTTTTATGATTTTATTTTTTTTCTTTACTGTTCCCCGTATAGGCATTCGTTATCTAGCCTTTTATCTTGGTAAATCCTCGAGGTATTGGGTGGTGACTTCTTTCGTGTATTTCTTTTGGGTTTTTTATCTATTATTCGGGCTTTTCTTAAGATTTATGATGTTTTTATTATTGTTTGTGTGATACTGAGATTTTCATTGTTTATTTTTATATAGCGTGTTTTGTTTAGGAAACTACACACACACACACACACACACACACACACTCACCACCACCACCACCAACACACACACACAATCACACCACCCACCACCACACACACACCACCACACACACACATACACACCACCACCACCACACACACACACACACCACCACCACCACACACACACCACTACACACCATCACCACCACACACACACCACTACACAGCCCGTAGCCTAGTAGGTAGAGCTCTCGTCTCACACACGAGGGGTCGGGGGTTCAATCCCCGGCCGGGCGGAGACAAATTGGGCTTGTCTCCTTTCATGTGTTAGCCTCAGTTCACCTAGCTGTAAATAGGTACCTGGAATAAGTGGACGACGTTGTGACGTCCCATCTGGGGTTGGCAAAAATGGTACAAGGCGAGATGGGTATCATATGGTTCACCTAAGCTGATGGCTACCTAAGTCTTCGGGCGAGACGGTACCGTCTATAGTGAGAATGGTACCATACAGATCCACCCTAAGCCTTCGTTTCCGATGTCGCCAATTGGCTAAAATACAGACTACACACACATCCACAGCCATTCCAACAGTACATAAAACACTTAACATGCATTTCACGCAATACATTCCCAGTTAAGGAGGCGCGATAATAATGAGCTTAGCTCGCATTGCGTGGATTCCCCTTGACGAACAACTAACTGAGTAACACCATCACCACCACACACACCATCACCACCACACACACACACACACCACCACACACACACACACACACACTTTTGTTGTTGTATATATGTATATATCAAGTAAGGATAGAATGATATAAAAGGTAAACAGGAAGGGTATATATAGAGGGTCATTCTATCCTTACTTGATAATGCTGGTTGTCCAGTGAAACGCGTCGTATATCCTGTATCATCATGTACATTAATGTAACCTTGTACCACCATGAATTTTGCTCATCTCCTTCATCTACTTCCTGCCACCCAGCGAAAACTCATCAGAGACCTGGAAACTTTGAATAATAAAATTTCCAACGCAGAAATTGCCATTTCTTTCAACCTCGTATGTATTAAAGAAAATTTATTACCTGGCTTTACTAACATATATATATATATATATATATATATATATATATATATATATATATATATATATATATATATAATATATATATATAGATAGACACATATATACACATACATACATACATACATATATGTACAGTATATTATATACATATATATACATACTGTACAGTGCACACACATACAAATTTTTTTTTTTTTTTTTATATTCCAACTTACTCCCTCTCGGGCATAGGCTGAGAGCCTTAACATTCACCGCTGTACAATGAGCAGTGAAGCCCGTGAGGTCTTGTTCCAGTCTAGGGAGTGAGACATGTGAAGCACGTAGAGTACTACAACGAGCACCTGCCATCTTGCCTTCACATGAGGCACGGTGCTCACTCATGGCCCGAAACGACCCCATCTCTGAAGCCACCTCGTTCCCGTGCTTCACTGTCTCAACCCCTACACTCGGACTCTCATACTTACACACACACAACGCCACCTGTTGAGCAGATAAGTCACCAGGCATTGCACCCCTATAGCATATTTTGAATATGGGAATATTCATACAGTGCTATTTAATCAGGGAACAATGAGGGTATTTTATTGACGTTTCGGTGGGCTTGTGGTAATGCACTGATACTAGGTACAGCTCAAATTCCATCCCAATAATATCTTCCCATTGATACATCGGGATTTGAACCCGGGACCTTTGGATTACCAGGCCAGTGGCAAGACCACTCCACCACACCTCCCCTAATACATACATACATACATACATATAATTATATATATATATATATATATATATATATATATATATATATTGTGACGCATGTCCAGTGTGAGCATGCTGTACAGAACGCCTAGTCATGCCCCACTCTCGCTAGGATCGTCAGGGCAGGAACTTTGGCTGTAGTCTATGTAGAGTTTCCTAACTTAGTTCATGTGAGCCGTTGTACTATAAGTATTATGAATATGTATTTTGTTTTCATCTGAGTCAACGAGTTCTATTTTATATCATTAGTTATAAGTATTGTGTGTAAAACTTATTTGTAATGATGGGAGAGGCAGCCACAGTTGGGGGTCAGTGGGTGCCCATGCGGGAGGTGGGCCTAACTCACTAGCACTCCCCCCCTCCCCCCTCCCCTCAGTGCTAGGAAAGCCTTTGTCTATCCCAGAGGAGAGGGAGAAATTACGTAATGATTGTCAGTGGGCGGTCCTTAGTAGTTCACGTTGGGCTCACTAGAGGGCCGGGTATAAAAAGGGAAGTCTAGCCATTTTTTAATCAGAACTCATTAGGCAGAGCGACTTCTCATTTCCCTTGCTAACTATATATATTCTTCTGACTGATGTGAACTTTCTCTACTACCTTACATTCTTATCTCCTCTTTTCCCTACCCTTTTTAACTTCCATGGTCCCGTTGGTGCAGAGCTAGTCAGCCAACGTATTATCGCTTGAGTTCTCACGAGATACATGCCTATTAGATAGCCTATTTTGGAAGGGTTAACTTAGAATAGGATTGATTTATGTTTGTTGGACTTGTATATGCATTTCCCTGTGTGTTATTATTATTATTCCTGTTTTCTGCTGGTCTAGGTAATGCTAGACTGGGGTAAGGCCTTTCTGTGTTACGAGTTGTTGTTTGATGCAGTGGTTAAGCGATAAACCTGCATACTCGTTTCGGTTCAGTGAAGCCTAGGTTGTCTTCGCGGCTGACTGTGTTGAGTTAATAATTTACAGTGCGTGAGGGCAAGAGCCTAACCACCCTGTATTTTATTAACAGTTTGTTTTTACTTTGTCAAGGAGCCGGGAGAAAACCAGATACAAGGGATCTGGATTTCTCAAAGTGCACTTGTTAGTTTTAACGTAATACTTTAAACAGTTGTGAGGACTTCGCTAGGCTACGAGCCGTTTTTGCTCAGTCACTGCTACCTTTTGCCCACAGTACCCCAGCTAGACTTTACTCGATTAGTAGATACAGAATAGTATTGAAGTTTTCCTTATGTATGATATTGTTTATGCACTATTGATTTCATGTGTTGCACGCTTGGCTACTTTAGTGATTAGTGGCCCACGAGCACAATCCGAGTAGGCTATTGCCGTTGCATTTGCGGAGTACTTCTTTTTAATGTTTGCCATTTACTATTGCATCTTTTAATTATTCTTATGCCAATTTAAACCTTTAATAGTATTTAATTGCCTGTGTTTTGTTTATTGAATTGCTGTTCAAAATCCGATACGTACTTCTTACGAGCATCCGAGAAGCATCTAACTTTTATCAGAAGATTCCTTGCTCGATGCTTAAGGACTATTAATTAACGTAACGTAATAAGTGCCGATCCGAAGTAGAGGGTGGAGGACTTCTTAAGTTCTTAGTCAAGGGTGGATTACTTCGGCTTCGGCCAACACTATTCTTTGGTGTTGTTGTTTCTTACTTCATTGTTTGATTGTTGACCAGACTAGATAATTCCTGTCTCTTTATTAGTCTGTTGTTGAACACTAGTACCGAGTTCTTGTATACCCCGTTATAGCAGATTGAACTCTGGAGGGTATTGGTGTTTTTTGTTCGGCTGGCAGTACTCAGGGGTTGGGATCGTGTGTTTCCGTTGTGGCAGCGAGCCGTATTCGAGTCCTGATTGAGAGCCCTTGTGTACCCGAGTGCCAGGTCGTAACAATATGAGAACCTCAGCAGGTGATCTTGGACACCGCAACTTCCAAATTAGTAGGGCAATGAGAAGAAATACGTTGAGGAACATCATGATTTATTCTAATTTTCGGCGACGTCACGCAGCCATCCTCAGGAAAGGGTTACCAACAGATCCTAAAAATTGAGTATAACTCTGTATATATTGCTAAAACAGGATCACTAAAATGTAATGCATTGTTGAACACGTGGCAATTTGCCTATCTAAAAAACAATTAAACAACATAATTTTGGCCAACTAGGCAAGGTTTGAATATAAAATAAATCTACGGCTAGACACCATCAAATTCAAAATTGCTAAATCTCAACGCAACAAAATAAATCAAAACGCATAAGATATCAAATTTATGTTATCATTTCTTTTTCAATTCAAATATTTTTCTGAACTGTAAAGTCTAAAATCTATTAAACAAAATTTAACCTACCGCTAAACAGCGTCCAAAGTATTATGCTAATATCCAACCATGTGAGGACAAGACTTAGCAAAAGCAATCATAATAAACGAGAATATTAAAATGAAGGACTTTACAAAACATTTCAAATTATCTAGTAAAATTAGAAGCAAATCATAGTAATCCTAATCACATCGAACCGCAACATAAAGCAAAAAAGTACATTTGAATTACTTGACTCTAAGAAACAAAAGATAAATGTTGAAAATTCACATAAAGGAAAATTGTCACAAACAAATCGGAACTCACCATAATACCACCAGTCTCCAATGAGAGACGATGAGGGACTGATTAACTGAACACATTTGAACTCTATATGTAAACTCAAAATATGGTGAAAATTAAACGAAATCAAATAAAAAAAAAAACTACATGAACACCCAAAAAGCAACCAATTGTACCCAATAATGAACCTTCAACTATTATTGACAAGATTTATTTCTGGTTTGTGCTTATTTATCAGCATTTTTTCCACCTATTAAAGCCTCATACGTGCTTCTAAACCTGCCGATGATTTCAAAATCCCTCTCCGAAAAAGGGTGATCTTCATTACGGGAGTGTTCCCTTACTGCAGAAAATGACATACTCCTCAAAAATATTCCAGACCTGAAGCTTTTCCCCAAATGCTCATATATTCTCATTTTGAATGATCTACTCGAACATCCAATGTACCCAGCCTGACAACTGAGACAAGTGAATTTATACACGATATTTGAGCATAAAGAGTTCGACACCCGATCTTTGAAGTTGAAGAAGGTTCCTATCCTGAAATCATTGGTGAAAACAATTCTAAAATTGATTGCAGGAAAACTTTCCCGGAGTACGTTACTAAGTAACTTGCGAAAATCATAGCTCACTCTCCCATAGAAAGGCATTTTGACATACTTAACAAGTTTAGGCACATCGTAAGTTACCGATCTGCTGTGTAACACTTTATTATACATAAATTGTTTTAGCACTCTGTAAAACAAATCCATCCTATAATTATTTTTCAAAAAATACTCTCTTAGTTTGCAAAATTCTTCATGAAGTGTGAAATAGTTAGAACAAATCCCGTAGGCTCTCTCAAGAAGTGTTTTGATGGAATTAAGTTTATATATTTCAGGGCAATAACTAAACCAACTTAAACCCAAGCCAGTGAAAGTGGGCTTTCTATAAACTCCAGTGGTTAACCGATTACATGATTTAGTGATTAAAACATCCAAAAATGCTAAAGTATTATTATCCTCGTGTTCACAGGTAAATCTTATGTTTTTATGCTGCTTGTTCATGTAACTGAAAAATCTATCATTATCATCCCTATTTTTGAATATTAAAAATGTATCATCTACATACCGCCTATATATATATATATATTTTTTTTTTTTTTTTCCACATCACCCCAGCCCTCTGCAGATAGAGGTCAAGCCTTCCCTTGAAAGCGTTTATTGTGTCGCTCTCCACCACTCTCGCTGGTAGTTTATTACACTCTGTCGCCACACTGTAGGTGAAGAAACTCTTTGTGACATCTAGGTTTGCCTTTTTGGTTTTTAATTTCATTCCATTTCCGCGAGTTTGATTAGTATTGTTTAATGTGAATAGTGCATTTACATCGACTTTGTCGAAACCTTTTAGTATCTTAAAGCACTCAATAAGACGACCCCTCAACCTCCTCTTTTTTAATGAGAACAGGTTCAATCGTTTAAGTCTTTCTTCATATGATTTATTTCTTAATGAGGGTATCATCTTCGTCGTTCTACGCTGTACTGACTCGAGTCTTACAATGTCCTTGATCAGATAAGGTGACCAGAACTGCACACCATATTCAAGGTGGGGCCTCACCATACTTTTGAACAGTGGCACTATTACGTTCTCATGTTTATATGTAAATTTTCGTTTAATAAAGCCCAATGCTATGTTTGCCTTATTTGCAGCTGCTATACATTGGTCGGAAGTTTTTAGGTTTTCAGATATTAGTACCCCTAGGTCTTTTACTACCTTTGCGGTTTTTATTTGTTTGCCATTCATTTCGTATTTGTATTTCATATTTCTGTTACCAACCTGCAGCACCTGACATTTATCGACATTGAAGGGCATCTGCCATTTTTTCGACCACTCTGATATCTTGTTTAAATCAGATTGCAACGCATTTCTATCATCTTCGTTCAGGACTGTATTTCATATTTTTGTATCGTCGGCGAATTTGGAAATGGTGTTGTTTACCCCTACATCAATATCGTTAATGTAAATGAGAAACAGGACCGGTCCAAGGACTGAACCCTGTGGAACTCCGCTAGTGACAGACTCCCACTCCGATTCCACTCCATTTATCACCACTCTGTCTTCTGTCTGTAAGCCAATTTTTTTATCCAAGAATGAATTTCACCTTTGATACCTATCCTCTCCAGTTTAGCCAATAGTTTTCGGTGAGGCACCTTGTCGAAAGCTTTTTGAAAGTCCAAGAAGATTATATCTAGTGATTTCGTCATGTCGTTATATGTGAATAGTTTGTTATAAAATTCAATCAAATTTGTTAGGCATGACTTATTTGATCTAAAGCCGTGTTGACTATTTTTGATTAGGTTGTTTGATTCGAGGTAATCTACTATCTTATCTGTAAGGATTTTTTCCATGATTTTTCCTACAATTGAAGTTAGACTAATTGGTCTGTAATTACTCGCTTTGGCCTTGCTACCCTTCTTGTATATCGGCGTAATGTTCGCATCTTTCCAATCACTCGGTACAATCCCCTGTAGTAATGATAAGTTAAATAGTTGTGTCAGGGGTTTTGCTATTTCGTCCTTATAATTCTTAATTATTTTCGGGTGGAGCATGTCGGGTCCCGGGGTCTTATTTACATTTAAATTACTCAATTTGCTTTGTACTTCACTAACACTGATGGTGAAATCTCCTATCACATGAGTTGAGGTGATATTTTCAGGGGTATGATCGATAACTTCTTCTGTGAAAACTGAGCCAAAATATGTGTTGAGCATATTTGCCGTGTTTGTGTCACCTGTTATTGTCTAGCCATCTTCTATTAGCGGTCCGATTCCGCTTTTGATCTGTTTATTTTTATTTACGTAACTGTAGAATTTTTTGGGGTTTGTGGCACTCTCTCTGGCAATAGTCATTTCGTAATTTTGTTTGTTCGCCCTAATTATTGTTTTCACTTCCCTTCTACTATGTTTGTACAAGTTTTTAATTACTTCAGTGTTTATGTCATTTTTTACAAGTTTGTGGAGTTGATTCCTTTTCCTTATTGCCTTGCCAATGTCTCTACTGTACCAAGGGGGCATACTTGATTTCGTATTACGTTTTGGTTTCATGGGTACAAATTGTTTATGCGCTTCTGTAATTGTAGACTTAAAATGTCCCCATAGTTCATTTACTTCGTTTATATTTATGAGGTTTGAGTGTATGTTTGATAGCGATTCCTTAAGTCCGTCATAATTTGCGTTTTTAAAGTCCGAAACCATTCCTGTTGTTTTTACTGTGGAATATTTGCGTATAACGTTGATTCTTAAGATTTTATGATCGGACGTTGCCAGATGTTCACCTACATCCAGGTTTGATAATAGATTTACTTGGGTAGTGATTACGAGGTCTAATATATTCCTGTCTCGCGTCGGCTGTTTTACGTGTTGAGTCAAAAAATTGTCCTGGATGAAGCTTGTCATTAGGCGTGACTCGGCATTTTTTCCGGTCAGGGTATTCCAGTCAATTAGGGGGAGGTTATAGTCACCTAGTAAAACTGTTTCGTCGGAATTAAGGGTTTTCTCTAGTATTTCATAACAAATGGTATCATCGGCAACAGTTAGTCTCGGTGGTCGGTACGCTGTAGTGATATTTAAGCTCATGTTTTTTGTATTTATTTTGACGCACACTATTTCTGCATTACTTTCGGGGAGAGTCACCTCAACTGGGTTTAAGTAGGTTGCAACGTACATTGCAACCCCCCCCCCCTCTTTGTTTTCCATTGTTAGGGTCTTTATGATTTTTTTTATATGGCTCTATGTGATATTCATGAAGTAGATCTTTATTTTTTAAGGTTCAGATGTGTTTCCGTTATACAAATAACGTCAACTTTCTCATTTAATAACAGACATTTGAGTTCGTCTATTTTGTTTCTTATTGAGCAGGCATTTATGGATATTATTTGTATATCATTTCTCTCAGCATGCGCTGGATTTGTTTTTCTTATTGGTAAGGATGGGTTTGGGGTTGTGACTTGAAGCCGCGGCGGGTTGTCAAATTAATTCAATTGGTTGGGTTGGCTTGGATGGGGTTGGGTGGGGTTGTTTAGTTTGTTTTGTGGTTCAGATGGGTAAATTTTCGCAACTTGTGGCCCATTGGGGTTGACGATTTCATGTAAATGGTTGTGATGGACTTGGAAGGGTTGGGCGGGGTTATTTATTTCTCTTAACTGTGCGGGTGGGTTAGGATGCGTGAGTTTTAAACCAAAGGGGGTATTTATTTCATTAGTTTGATTGGGTGGGGTTGTGGGAGGGCTTTTCCGGGGGTAGCGATGTCAATACTCAGAGGAGTCTATTAGCATAATTATCTCTCGGTCCTGACTGGCGTTGTTTTCATGGGCAATGTAGGTTGCGTGATTTAGGGTGTCACTCATGTGCTGAACGCCTTTTTCTGATAAATGAATGCCATCTCCGCTGTACAGGGACGAGTTCCCTACAAAGGTGGTCCAATTGTCCACATACAGTACCTTCTCTTGTTCGCACATGACCTTGACTGCGTTGTTAATTTCTATGTCTCTATTTTGTCCGTATGAACTTGTTTTAATCCGGGGTATGACGCCGCTTACCACACATATCGTGGTCTTCCTTTTCATGACTTTAATTAGGTTCTCGAAATCTTTTTCTATGGTCTTAATTGGGGCCTTACCTCCGTCAAAGCAGTCATTTGAGCCAACATTGACGACTACACAGGTGCCCTCTGGTATGGCGGAGTTAGTTATGTCTTTCAAGATATGTTCGACTTTACCGCCTGGAATGACCTTTACTGACCTTTTTCCTCTGTTTTTGGTGGCAAAGGCAGCTCCTTGACCTCGCATGAGACTGTCACCATAGACTAGGGTGAGTTTCTCCTTCCCGCTGACTTCGTGATTTGATGGTTTCGTTGTTTTCCCGTCAGGAATGTTCTTGCCTTTCGAGCTTGCTTTCACGTGGTCAGTTACCTCGTGTGCAAATCTGTTTTTGATAGGGTTACCTGGTGTCGCTTTCCCATTCCCATTCCCATTCCCATTCCCATTCACGTGGTCAGTTACCTCGTGTGCAAATCTGTTTTTAATAGGGTTACCTGGTGTCGCTTTCCCATTCCCATTCCCATTCACGGGATCAGTTACCTCGTGTTCATTGTTTTCGGCGAGAACAGCAAATCTGTGTTTGTAAATTTCATTAATCGATTTTAGGAGTATGGTTGGTTGTTGGAAGGAACATAATAATTGATATTGGTTCAGGAGTAATTTATCGAGAGGACTTCCCTAAGTGGTAAGGCCCCATTAATTGCTCTTTCCATTCACATATGCATAGCCTACGTGAGTTGCAGTTGGGATGTGTGTACATGCTTAGATTGATATGCAGGATTCGAAGTTGCATAATAAATCGTAGGCAGTGTCCACCAACCTTTAACTGTCTTCGTGGTGCGATGTATAAGGTGTTGATTTTCGGTGTGAGCATCCTGGGTTCGAGTCCACGGACTGCCACATGTGTTTGTAAATTTCATTAATCGATTTTAGGAGTATGGTTGGTTGTTGGAAGGAACATAATATTTGATAGGGATACCTGTTGTCGCTTTCCCATTCCCTTGGGATTTGTGTTTGTTACGCCTGTTGATTACTGTCTGAAATAGATCATTGGATGGGTTTTCTTTTTGAAGATTTTTAACAACGTCGACTTGCTTACTCTCTATGTCATTTACTCGCTCTTTTAGTAAGAAATTTTTATGCGAAAGTACACCTACAGTCTCCTTTAGTGTGAGATTATCTCGCTTCAGTTCGTCAGCCTGTGCCTTGTGTGCTTCTAATGTGCACTCCAAGAGCAAAAAGTTTTCACCAGTTAAACACATAAAACACTTGTCATTTGGATACCCATGACGCGGATACCATTCCTTGTAGTAGTTCTTGTTACAGGAGGGGCATGTAATTCTGATCGGTGCCATGATTTGGGGTTAGTGAGGGAGAATTTGCAAAAACGAAAGGTACAAAATGTTGGAGTGGTCACTTCCCTTAAAAGAGTTGTTCCGATGTTGCTGATGCAGGTTGCAAGGTGAGGGTAGTTTCTGTTACGTCGGCACTTTAAAAAGAAATTTGGGACGGGTTTTGGTGGTGGGGGGGATGGTCCTAGGGGCCCTTATTTTATACCCCTATTTCCCCTCATAAACCGAGGTTTGAAGGGGGGGGGGGCCCCCGGCGGTACTTGTTGACACTTGGCGGCAGGAGCGGTGCAGCCGGGGGGGGGGGGGGGGGGGGGGGTTATAACTAGGGATGAGAGGAAAAGAAAGAAAGAGAGAGTGGGGGGAGGGGGAAATGAATTGGGATGAGAGGAAAAGAGAGAGAGAGAGAGAGAGAGAGAGAGAGAGAGAGAGAGAGAGAGAGAGAGAAAAAGAGAAAGAGAAGAACAAAATAGATATAAGCAATGACAAGAGAAGAGATAGATATAGAAGAAAGGAGAAGAGAAGAGGAAAGAAAAGAAAATATAAGAGAGAATAGAGAATTGAATATACAATAGAGTGGAGAAAGACCAAAGGTAAAAGTGTTCCTAGTTTTATAAGCCAAACAGAAAACGAAGGCAGGGACAAAAAGCCAAACACAGGAAAAAGTTGAGATGGGGAAGGGATGAAAATTGAAAAACAGTTCAGGGGGACCAGAGAGATAGTCGAGGGGAATTTGGAGCTGAAAGGGAAGATAATAATTGGGTGATAGTAGAGTAGTAATGGTGAAATGGTCGAGAAATAATAATAATAACAATAATTATAATAATAATAATAATAATAATGATAATAATAATACAAAATAATAATAATAATATTAATCATAATAATAATAATAAGAGTACTAAAAATAATTAACAACAACAATATAATAATAACAACAGATCCATTACGTTTAGTCAGAAAACTCTGACAGGGCATAAAAAAGACTGTACTACTACTACAAAAATATTGATGCTATTGATGGTACTGATATTTATGTTGAAGTATTAAAGTAATAATTGAAAGATAGGATGATATGAATAGCACAGATAATATTTATGTTATGCCGGGTTGATATCCAACAGGCTTCAGTATTATCTATTATTAATCCGGGTTTCGGATATTTAGATTTGGAATATTGCTCAACAGGAACACATCGAGCGCAGTAGATATGATGATTATATACTCAATCAGGCAACAAGACACACACAAGGTAAATTACACTCTTATTTATGTATAGACATATAGTAAGATTATATAGATACTATACTCGACTATTATATCAAAATGGAAAGTAACCAATGAATAGTGGGTGGTGAGAGTTAATCAAGGTGGCTCTCAAATGAGGTTTCTAGTCACTTACACAGAAGTAAAGAAATGAAAATACGCATGGTATAACAGATACATATATACACAGGATAAGAATCATTGATAATAATACCTATGTGAGTCAAGCGTCTAACGCGAAGTATTCTGACAACGATGCGATAGACTGTGAAACGTATCGTTCAGTGCGCGGGGTGAATGCGTGGCAATGAGTAGGAAGCCAGGTTCAGGTGAGAATTCAAAGAGGCCACCCTGAGAGGTATAGCTCTGGTGGACTGCAGTCACCGGAGATAACAATTTGTTTTAATGCGATATTAAATCAGTGTTACGACCGGGACTCGTATAAAACAAGGGCTCTTAATCATTGGACTAGAAAGGCACACAGCCACAACGGTAACACTAGATCCAACCCTTAAACTTATAATGTCGGCGCACAAAAACACCTATACCCTCCAGAGTTAAATCTGCGATAACGGGGTATCCTATAACTCGGTATAAATGCACTACTACTACAGGCTGATGATCTCTGATACAACCTGATCACAACAACATACAATTACATTAATAAGGTATACAAGGAAAAGGATAGAGAGCTTAATTAAATCACTGAAATGATATAATGCAAACAAGAAGAAGGTATAATTAAAGTTACTCTAAACAATAATAAACTGTCACTCCTATATTAAAGAAAGTGAACGAAAGTCCTAAAGCATCGAGCAGGAATCTTCTGAAGAAAGTCTGATGCTGCTTAAGATGATCGAATCGGATTTTGAACTGTTATATAAAGCAGGAACAAGATATGCTAAGTGTAGGGACATACAGGGTTAACTGGCACGGGAATAATAATAAATGCGCAATAGTATTATCTCCAACAACAAAAGAAGTACTTCCTCAGGCAACTCAAAAAGCCTGCTCGGGTTGTGCAACTCAACAACAACCAAGGCTTACAGTCAACGTGAATAAAAATGCTGCATACATAACATAAGAGCTTATAATCCTAATCGGGTGTCTGCTAGGCTAATAAAGTCTAGCTGGGATGTCGTAGGCTAGGAAACAATGGCTGAGCAAGCGGCTCATACCCTAGCGAGGTCCTTAAGACTGTGCGGCCAAATTACGTTAAATGACGGGGTGCTCTCTTGAGAGATCCAGATCGCTAGTATCTGGTTCTCTCCTGGCGACCCTCTCAAAGTCAAAGCAAAACGAGCTAGCACAGTGTTGGGTGGCAGAGGCAAAAGCCCTCACTCGCAACACTGCTAAACTCACAAGGTACACAGTCAGAAAGACAACCTAGGCTTCCCACGCATCCGTTGCGATTGTACCGGTTCAACAAAACATGGTACACATCGGAAATCACAACACCAGTAGCCTTATCCCAGTCTAGCATTAAATAGCCCAGCAGACAACCAAGAAAAAGGTAGGGAGACACCGTGAGTGTGTCGAACCTCTACAGACAAAATGGTAACCCCTCCAAAATGCCTAACTAAACATGTAATATCTGAGAGCTTCAGCATATAATACGATGGCCGATATATGAAATCGTGCAGAACCAAAGGGGAGTTATGATGTTAAATAGATTGGAAGAATGAGAGGTAAGAAGTTGAGAGAGAGAGAAAGTGCTCTATAGGTAGAAGTCGGGGACAGGTGGTTAGGGAGATGTGAAGGGTATGCTGGTCAGGCAAGCTCTGAAGAGAGTAGCTCCTCGGGACCCCAGGATCACACAAAGGCATGGTGGTCAGCCAATCACAGGCCGCTACGTCACCAGACAGCAGGCCTGCAGAAGGCGCCAGGAACCACCAGCCAATCAAAACCGAGAGAAAGATCACGCGGGCGAGGGACTCCTCCAGGAGGGAGGAGGGGGGAGGAGGGAGGGAAGCAACACTCACTACCCCCTCGCTGCCGGCTCGCTCTCTCTCCTTCACTACAATGCATCTTATGTTCTACTCATGATATCAAATATAATGCATTGTCACAGGCGAAAACAAAGACCACTTCTATACTGCCTGTGACATGACAATTCACAAGAAAGAAAGTACAACATTGTAGATAGACTGTAGCCCATTTCACTGCCCTGGCGAGCGCTAGTGGCTACCGGGAGGCGATTCTGCCAATGCTGGCAGGCGTCACATCAGGGACTAAGGTTAAGCAGTTTATGTTTTTCTAGGGAGGAAGATAAGTTAAATCTGAATTCAACTATCTAAGAGTTTATTGCGAATAATCTCTCACATGAGACACAAAAAACAATATTCGATCATAGATGAGGTCAAATCACACGGGTTGAGGAACTCAGATTCACAATGAATATAGTGACTGAATCGGAATAGATAAAATTTTATTTAATATAAATTGGAATAAATTAACCAACTAATTAAGAAACGCAGATGAATGAGCGTGAGAAAATAACTTTACCAAGTAACTATCTCGACTGGGCGTACATGACGAAGTTGCACTTTAGTGAGGGCAATCGGTACTAAATAGGACAAGAATTGCTCACAAGGTGATACAAGCATAAAACTTTCCACAATAGTTCACAAAGACCTATTTTACAATTTCAGGGCAGGAGCCACCGAGATTTCAGTGTTGCATAGCAACGGTTGCTAGGCAAATCATTTTCCTTAGCAACCGGCAGCAACAATGCAGTTTCTGGAAAACTGTGAGGTGCTATGGTTTTTCTCAACTCCTTGTTCTAAAAAACATGTAGCATTGCATTTGGAGATCATATACAAGAATTATGTGGCATAAAATCCAATTTAGGGCAAGTCAGGCTATAAAAATGCCACTCCTAAAGCTTCAGACACTGTTGTCACAGTCACTTTTGCATTTGCAGTAGGCTGTGCATTTTAGATGCGCATCAACACATTTGCAGTCTGTGCATCCTCCTCGGCAAGAACACTTCAGTAGTTCTGGGCAGGTTGCACTGGCTTCGGGCAAGTTAGACCACAGAGGCCTCCACTTTTCTGGGCAAGTCCATCCCCACTCACTTGGAGAGGGCAACTGTCGTTCTGGCACCGTGGTGCCCACCTTGTAGTACTGCCCTTTTCATGTGTTGCTGTAGAGCAGCCTTGGTTGGAGGTAGACATGATATCTGACGTCCTTTGTGGATGAACAGATTCTTTCTGACTTCATTGATGGAACGAGAAGTTGCTGTCCTGTCATAAGAGTCGAATGGTGAAGTACTCCAGAGAAGCCTCAGTCGCTTCACCAATTTGTTCAGGTGCATTGTGCAGCTCATAGAATGTCGCAGTAAATTCATCATGTGCCTCCCACACTTTCCATGCAGTCTTCTTTCCCACCTGGACCAGATGGGACACGGTATCACAACCTGTATAAGCATGGAGCACAGGCAGTGCCAAGGATCTTTCTGTGCCAAGTAAAGCACATATTTCATGAGCTGGGACGTACCTAAAGTCCTTTCCACAACCAAAGGCAATCCAGAGTTCTATCTGCTGTCTCTGAGCCAGCTGCTGTACGACTGCCACTGCCAATACTACCACGTCAGTGTCCACAGTTCGAACAAGGATCTTGTGGAAGCCCTGCATAACAGCATCACTGACATGCACCATGATCCTCGAGTCTGCCTCCTCATGGTTGCAGGGAGCAATGTTGCTGGTGTCTCGTGTAGGTAAGCATAGCACATTGGCACCATCAGTAACAATGAGAGTCTGGTCTCCTGATGCATTTTCCAGCAGTTTCTTGTTCAGGAATGTAAACAGGTCTGTCTTGTTGTTGGCCAAGCGAAGGAACTGCTGCCAGTTCTTTGGTGTTGGGCTAGACGCCCCAACTCGTCTGCGCTGAATAGGACCAGTGACACGTTGTTCTCTTGTCTGTGACTTGAGGCTGTTATCGAAGTACTGGTCCCAAACAACATCCACTCTCAGAGCCTGACTTTGAGCATTGTTGAGCATCACATGTGATGCCTTCAGGAAGGACTCAGCAATGCCTGGTGTGGCAACATCAGCTTCCTGGAGAACTTCCACCCAACCACTTCCATCAAGCCAATGACCCAAAGCTTTCAAGCCTGTCATTTCAGTGTGTAGACCCCCCATAAGCATTACAAACTTGTCCTCACCATACAGTTCGGACATATTCCATTGCAGCTTCTTCAGTGTAGCATACAGAGGTTGGTCCCCACTAATCACTGGAGTCTGGCCAGGGTTGAGGTGATGAACTGCTGACTTCACCACTTCCATGCAATGCCGAAGCATAGATGGTGAGCTGGCTTCCTCAACAAAGAGAGGCATCATGGCATTCACAGATGGCAGAATGTCTGGGTCTGGCACTCTGCTGGCATGGTATGCTGCCCAAGACAAAGTCGCCTCTGCTGATATGTCATCTGCATGATGTTTCTCAACATGACTCAGCCAGTCATATTCCTTGTCCATGTCCTTGGTCAAAGGGGTGTTGGAAGAAGCCAGGTCTGCAGGGATGGGTGGGACAAAGACGTCATTTTTTGGCAACCGTGTTGGTTTCAGTTCAGTGTACGAAAGGGGCAAGTCGCTCATTTTCCTCATCCCCCTCTCTTGAGTTATTGAATTAGTGAATCCTTGGCCATTGTCTTCATCTTCACAGACATCTCGCGGAGTGAGATTCTGGAACAAGGACAAGCTGGTGCCATGGAATGAACTTGTAGATGTCGCAGAGCTAGGGTTGTGGTCGATGTTGTCTGCAGCACTGGTGATGAAATGCCCTTTGCAAAGTTAAGGAGGACAGACTGTGCCAATTTGATGGTAATAGTCACAGACGTTATTACCCAATGATGTGATCAAGTCCATTGTGCGGTTGTATGATGCCGACATACCAAGAGTATATAGACTCTCAATCAACTTTCTATCTCTGGTTAGTGCATGAGCCTTAAGACCTACATAGACGGGTAGTGGCGTTTCACGATCTTTGCTGTGATATACTTGTGGATTTCTCACAGAATCCCTGCGTCTCTTGATGCTGTTGTACACCAACAGCTGAGCAATGGATAGTATTGGTTGGCTGATAGTTGTGTTGGATGTTTGATCTGTGATGTTTGAACCATTGATAAGCATGCTGACCAGTGACAAAAGGGACCGTGGAACAGACTCCACTTGGCTGTTATGGCCAAACGATCCAGAGAATGTTATTTTGTGTGCGAAGATGTCCTGTCGGATCATTTCAGCAATTTGGGTCATCATGACACTCTGCTCGTCTCGATCAGTCTGGTATCCTTCTCGGAGAATAGAGCCAACATCTTCTTCACAAGCCATGAACACATCTCGTCCTTCTTTGTAAGCTTTCATCCTTGGGAGATGCATAAGAATGCGGTCTTTCAGATGCTTACTGTTTACTCGTGCAGTAACATCCACTCCAAGTTGATTTAGCCTGTCAGTGTAGAGCTTCACAAGATCTGCAAGTCTGAACACCTTCACATCCTCATCTTGCCTCTTCTCCTCAATGTAGGAAATCAGCTGAGCCAAAGCAATTCCTTTACATGTCTGGTCATCTGAGGCATCCTGATCCTGTGATACCTTTACACGTGCTCTATTGTACAGGTTTGTAAGGCAGTTTGCATGATACTTTGCCTCCTGGGCAATAAGGTCTCCTGCACTTAATTTTGCAAGAAGATTTTCATCTTGTAGATCATGTGCGCATTTCCTCACACGAAAATCTAGTTGAAATGTACAGACTTCGCGGAGGTTCTCCTTTGTTTGCTGCTGGGAACAAAAGAAGCATTTGGGACAATTGCTGCCAACTGTTCCACTTGAGGCAGTATCACCACCACTGCTAGTGCTACGTGTGAAGATTCGTTTTGAAGCAGTCCCATCTTCCTCAGACTTGTGCTTTCGTTTTGCGCGTTCCAGTTTGGTATGTGAAAACTTCTGATAACAAGATTTGTGCCACTTTGCATTCTGTTCTTTCAATGTTAATTGAATACCATTCCCATGGTCAAGTCGTGCCAGATTGATTTTGATTGGCATTGAGTCAAGGTTACTAAACTGTGTGATGTTGTCTACTATGGTTTCATAGCCTCTGTCAGTTGGTGATATGAGAGACTCTTTGGTGTCCAGTTGACAAAAAACACAGATAGTCCAATCAGTTGCTTGAACAGATGAAGATGAGGCACTGGCCATTTCTGTGAATATTCAGTACGTCTTGACTATCACTGTGCGCAGATCAAATATATCAAACTTGCTGAAACTGGAAACAAAATATGATTAAGGCAGAGGGTTTATCCTTTTACCACCTTTATCAAATACATCTGTTGCACACATTCCTTTATGGGATACAACTAGGTTCAGTTTCCCTACACCTAGCCCGATCATTCATCCAGTGCCATTTAAGTCCCGTGCGATCTGTACACCTTCCGGGTAATTCTTAAGCCCCGTTACCCTTGGCTCGGCTCTCCCGCGCTGGCACATCCTGTCAATTCAGGCGCGGCTATCTAACTACATCTACCAACTACAAACTACAGTTTAGTAGCTAGTGGATTTGGGGCTGTTAGATAGCATTTGGGACACTGATAATAATAATAATAATCTTCTGGTTACTTATATAGCGCCCGTATCTCCTCCTTCGAGGATTCACAAGCGCTTGGCTTTCTTTAGTCTACCAGAGACCATTATCCATCCCCCTTGCTCATGGGGAGATGGTAACCGCCGGCTGTATCCCAGAAAAACTTTTCAATCTGAGCGGGGATTGAACGCGAAACCTTCAAGATGGGAATCAGGCACGCTATCGACTGAGCCAGCCGGACGACTGATCTAGATATACTAGTACTTATTAAAGTACTAGTATATCTAGATCAGCTGACACTGAACCCCATGCTGAGTTACACAGCAGTGATGTCACCAGTGTGCCCTGGTTGTGTGCTGACATTCACTCTATTATATAGATATATATGCTTTTATACATCTTTTGAACCATTTTAGGAGTGAATATAGGAAAATAAATAAAAGTACAAAGTCATAACACTTCATAGTAGTTCAGAAACTGCATCGTTGCTGCCGGTTGTTAAGGAAAATGCTTTGCCTAGCAACCGTTGCTATGCAATACAGAAATCTCGGTGGCTCCTGCTCTGAAATTGTAAAGTAGGTCCTTGTGAACATTTCCGGGAAGTTTCATGCTTGTATCACCTTGTGAGAAATTCTTGCACCCATTTCCTTGACATGAAATAGCAAACATGGCATGAAAGGAATGTTGAATAAATTAACAAATTCCTAAAAGGACGCGGAACTACTAAAAGCCAAAATAGTAGGTGGAATCGATAAAGGAATATACAATCTGAATTCCTAGATTGGTGTGGAAAGAATTACATGACCCGAGTAACATATAGTATTAGATTAATTCACTGGTCAACAATATTTTTTTTCTGGCATGGAAACTTTAAGCAGTTTTAGACTAATTTTGGGGTGCTGAATCCAAATCTGATCTCAGATTTGCTCTACCACATCACATTTTTGTGCTATCGGTATACCCCATTTTCATGGATCTTACCAAAAATTAACTTTTCGTCACTCATTGCGGATGGTCAGTGATTGCTTCATTGTTAGAATATGGTGTTTTATTTTTAGAATAGTGTGTTTATAATAGTGAGGGTTTTATGTACCGGTACATATCCATATTTATGTATTTTTTCATATTTGTTTGCAGTTCGTGAATAGCAAGTAGTTTAGAGTGACGGCAGCGAAAGGGTTAAATAACATGTTCATGCAGAATCTTGCTTAAAAAACACTTACTGTTTTTTTTTTTTTTTCAGGTGTGAACTGATTGTCTAATTCTACATAGAGTACTGGTTGCTGGTATAAAACACTGCACTGTACCACTGTGATCTAGCTATGGCTACAACATCCCAAAGAAGGAAATGCTGTAATGACCCAGATATCTTCTGCTACATCTGTGGAAACTTCACTTTGCAGGCTCAAAGGCGCAACATCAATAACTTTGTCAAGGTGTATCTTGCCTTCTTTAAAGTACCGGTACCACTTGGAGACCAGGACAAAAGCTGGGCTCCTCACAAAATGTGCAAAACCTGTGTTGAAACTGTGTGATCATGGTCCCAAGGAAAGAATGCTAAGCTCAAGTTTGGTGTGCCAATGGTTTGGAGAGAACCAACAAACCATTTGGAGAACTGCTACTTCTGCCTTGTCAATGTAAAAGGTTTCAATAAGAAAACCAAACAAAATACTTGCAATACCCAGATATCCCATCTGCCATTCGACCAGTTGCACACTGTGAGGAAATACCTGTGTCTGTATTTACTGAGCTGCCAGAGATTGATGTCGAAGCCCTCAATTCACCTGCTTCTACATATGAAGATGATGAGACTGATCTTTTTAAGCCATCTGATGCAGGTTGTGATAAACTTTCTCTGTTTAGTCAGCCTGAATTGAATGATCTGGTCAGAGATTTGTATTTGCCAAAGCAGTCTGCTGAATTGTTGGCTTCCAGGCTGCAAGAGAAAGACTGCTGAAACCTGGCACTAGTGTCTCCTTTTATCATAATAGAGAAGCAGAACTGCAGAAGTACTTCCATTCAGATGGTCAGCTTGTTTATTGTAATGATGTTGAAGGGCTTCTTCTCACTATGGGACTGCCTGCATATGATGCAAGTGAGTGGAGACTTTTTATTGACAGTTCTAAAAGGAGCTTGAAATGTGTTTTACTTCACAACGGAAACCTATATCAATCCCAATAGGACACTCTGTAAAAATGAGAGAAGAGTATGCCAACATCAAGATTGTTCGGGAGAGGTTGCAATACCATGTTCATGGATGGGTAATTTGTGTGGATTTGAAAATGGTGAACTTTCTGCTGGGCCAGCAAGGAGGTTACACAAAATACCCCTGTTTCCTGTGCTACTGGGACAGTAGGGCTACAGTAAACCACTGGGTGAAAAACAAATGGCCACCAAGAAACAGTTGATGCCTGGTGACAAGAACATCATTAATGACCCTCTGGTTGATAGGAAAAACATTGTCTTTCCCCCACTGCACATAAAAGTTGGTTTGATGAAGCAATTCGTCAAAGCTCTTGATCACAGTGGAGACTGCTTCAGCTATATATGTTCAACCTTTCCAAGTCTCAGTGACGAGAAGAAAAAGGCAGGAATATTTGATGGACCTCAAATAAGAACACTCCTCAGGGATCCACACTTTGTTACAACAATGAATGCGGCAGAGGCTAGAGCTTGGAATGCATTCTCTGATGTGGTGCAGAATTTCCTTGGGAACAGGAAAGCTGACAACTATCAAGATATTGTGGAGGAGCTGCTCTTGAGTGTGCAAGCACTCGGATGTAGAATGAGCATTAAAGTGCACTACTTACATAGTAGTTACAGATTGAGGAATGAAGATATACGTAGGAGAGTGGGGCAGCAGGAACATTTGTCAGCCAGAGTGGACAGAAGGGTGCTGAGCTGGTATGGTCATGTTGAACGAATGGGAGATGAAAGGCTTACAAAGAGAATATATGAGTCAGGTACAAGGGGAGATAGAAGGGCAGGAAGACCCCCATTGAGATGGAGAGACTGTGTAAGAAAGGCTTTGGATGATAGAGGAATGACTATAGATCAGGCAGGGGAAGTGGTGGTGGACAGGAGTGAATGGAGAATGCTTGTGAATAGTTGAGTGAACACGTGGTCATTTGGAGTAAGGGGTCGGGCGCAAGTTGGACTAGATAATAGTCCATCAGGCGCCTGGCCCGGGGAGACGATTAATATGAAGGGTGTGCCTGGAAGTGTGGTGGGAGGGCTTGTGGCTTTGGCTCCGCTGCATGTCTGCCTGCCGAGATCGGAACCTCTCCGGGTGGTCAGGGGCCGGGGGAGTGCTGGAGCGACCTTGGTAACCCTGGTCTCTGGGTCTTCTCCTGGGTGACCTGGATGTGTGAGAGTTTGTGTTTTTTATCTGTGTTTATTTTTTGTTTTATGTTGTTTTTGTGTTTTCCCTGTTCTTGCTCTGTCTTGAGTCGGCTACCCCCAAAATGGGGATTGGGCCTGAGCATATATATAGATAGATAGATAGACTTACATAGTCACTTGGGCAAGTTTCCAGAGAAACTGGGTGATGTGAGCGAAGAGCAAGGTGAACGCTTTCATCAAGACATTAAAGTAATGGAAGAATGTTACCAAGGCCAATGGGACTCTAACATGATGGCAGATTACTGCTGGAGCTTGATGAGAGACATTCCAGAAGCTGTACATCAGAGATCGTCAAAGAAGAGGAAGTTTATGTAGTTGTAACATGACCACAATGAATAGACTTTTTGTACATAGTTTTGTTATCTTCACACTTAATTCTTACATGCTAATGTGCATTCACTCTCACAACTTTGTGCTACAACTCATTACATTTTTGTATCTATGCATGTTTAATTCTTCCATTATGAGCATAAATTGCTGTTTCTTGCGAAAATGCAAGATTTTATATCTCGAAAACCTGATGTGATAGACAAGAAACTGATGACAGATTTGGATTCAGCACACCAAAATTAGCTAAAATCCATTGGAATACCTTGTGCCAGAAAAATCGTGTTGACCGGTGAATTATTCTTGATAAAGAATTAATTCTTACTCAACGGAAAGGGTTCTTCACTTTCAAATAAGGGAAAAGTAATTATAAATCTCTTTGTTTGGTGATTAAGTGGATAAAAGAATCCTGAACTTGGGTGTAGGTTCTAGGTAGATTCAAGGTTTATGAAGGGAATTAGTTCATGTTATACACTTTGACTTCAACTTAGTTACACTAAGAATAATAAACACATATGAGGAAAATCTGAGAGTAATCCGACTAATTAACACGTATGATATATGAATATGAAGCGTGTGGGTATTTTAAGTTTCTGAAGGATTAACACCGAGTAAATTGACAATATCTCGTACTTCAATAATCACTGTACGGATCAAAATTTATTATTTCATACGGTAGCAAAGTTTCAAGATAGATCTTGGGCACAGATCTAGAGTTAATTATAAATGGAATACTTGCATATTTTACCTTACCTTCACAACAAATAGCCACAACTTAATACACACAGAGACACTTAGAGTAAAGGGTAAAGGGAGCCTTGAGCGAGAATCTGGTCCACGGGGACTCGTGGTTCCGCAGGGCTGGACATCAAGGGGAACTGCCTCGTGGTACGGCAGGGCTGGACGTCAAAGGGAACTGCCTCTCTCCCAGGTACAGGGGAAGGTGGTTCCAGGATGGACGCCGGATGAAGCAAGTGTACTAAATTGTTTTTACCCGCTACCGGCTTGACCAGGAAAGAGATACAATAGTAGTTGCTTAACTTCCTTCAGTTACAGTCAGGCTATATTTGGTTGATTTTGAGGGTTCAATTTGGTGTATTTCAATTCCATAGGGACATGTGGATATCGTTGTTTTTGGCTATGGTGAAGATAATTCTTAATCTAAAAATACATGGTAGTTATTTATTTATACATATGGAGATTCTTAATCTCTTGATATTGGTCCCCTATTTTTAGATGGCAATATGGTGACGTAATAGATGACTTCCGGTCTATCGTGGTATCTGTTTTTTCTTACTCTGCAGGCTATAGGTTTCTTCCTTGTCACTTCTGCATTATTTCCAGTCTTCCCGGAAGGTACTATAGGGGGGGTACTGAGATTCCTACTTGTACCGATATTGTGAAGGTTCTTGGTGCTCAACTTGCATAAATAATTTTTCACTGTACTGCAAGTCAGGCTGGAACCGATGATATGCCTCGGGCAGAGGTTTCGGCCTCTGCCATTGGAGGAGCTGGGGCCCCTGTGAGTGGCCAGGCCTCGAACTCCTTTCTCGGGCAGACTGACCTATTTCCCCGGAATTTAGAGCATGGGCAGATCCGGGAAAAGGGGTAGACTGGCTTATCCCGGCAGGAATTAAAGCCTGAGAAGCTAGTCGGGTCTTGTTTTTTCTTATCTTCTGTTGTTGTCTTCTATTCTTCCTGCTGTCCTGGATGGCTGCTATTCGGAAGTTGATCTAGGGGGGGGGGGGGGTTGCTCAACCCCGTTATTTTAATTACCTCATTAAAATAACGAGGAAGAACTAATATAAAGAAATTTAACCATAACATAAATAACTGCTGTGCTACTAATTGTTTTCGTTTAACATAATTTAGGAACCGAGTCATTAATTAAGGGATCAAGTGAAGTAATTCATTTGGGAGTTGGAGATGAAGGGCCTGGGAATGATTTAATATATGGCTATGAGAGAGAGAGAGAGAGAGATTGATAGTACAAAACATTACAAAGGAGTACAAAGGAAATCAAGCAACAACAGGTCCAGCGACCCCTCAAGGTTGCTTGCCCTCCAAAACACTGATGGTCAAGTGTCCAAACAGTAGTTTAGAGTTAAGGGAGCCCACCTCCCGTTTTTTCCTCTTTCTCTCCCTCTCTCTTTAGCTTTTATCCATTCGACCCCATTCAGCCTACTGTTTAAAGACGTTTACCCCCATCCAGGTGTCAATATTTTTCAGGCGAGCGGTAGCGAGCCAGCATATATACCAGGTATATTTTTGTTTTGACAAGCTAAATTTGTAAATTTTTCGATAGAAAATACAATACAATGAAATCGACACCTGGATGGAGATAAACGTCTTAAAACAGTTGGCTGAATGGGGCCGAATGGATACAAGCCAGAAAAAGAGAGAAAAGAAGAGAAAGAGAAAAACAGCCCGTGACCCCCCTTAACATAAGGAAGGAAAGATACATCACCAGGATATAATTCTCGCGGCCAAGAAGTAAAGGAAAACATGAATTGTAAATATATACAGTAACGGTTTCTATCTATCTATCTCTCTCTCTCTATATATATATATATATACTGTATATATAATATTTCTGTTTTTCTGGTAATATTCCTTCATCGTCAATGCTCTGCTAGCTCTTCACACAGTCAAAATAATACATAAGAGTGCTTTCGCTTAGGTATCTCTAAATATATCTAATATCCGCTGCAATATTGATGGGTGCTGTGAATAATTAAGGTTCCCTGTGAGAGCGAGAGTATGGTATGGTTTAGATGCGTATATTCTGGGTGTGGTGTCCCGAGTTCGAAACCCGGAAGGACCATATGCTTTCATTAGTATATTCAAGTGCATTGGGGTTGGTAATGGATGATTAATGGGGAAAATTAATATACTACTGTATGTCTCTGCGTCGTATTTATGCCAAATGTTCATAATTAGCAACATATTTCGCTACAAAATGTACCTATTAGATGATTAACCAAGATAGTAACGTGGCAATTTACCCTCAGCTGGAAAAAAAGACTATATCAACTTTACTATTGATGAAAACTATTTTTTTCCAGACCGCCTTTTTTTTTTTGCCTATAAATTCATGAATTCATAAATTCTTAGTTTCCTCGCTAGACATCCCTCAAACTTAGAAAAACATCCCCTAGACCCCCCCCCCCCCCCCTCAAGATACATTTGTAAATTTTTCGGCAAAAAGATGTTCCGGCCGAAGGCCGGTTCCTCTCACAATTACAGGCTCACTATCGCTCGCCAGGAAAACATCAACACCTAAATGGCACGATAGGTCTTAAAATTTATAACGAAATGGGACGAAAGCTCTTAAAATCGCCAAACAAATGGACCGAACGTCTAAAAATAAAATATAAATAATGGGACTAAACACGAGGGAGAAAATGGACCAGAAAAACGACCGTCTGCCCTTAAAATGTGTGAAGTGCGGTGATCCAGAATGTGTGAAGTGCGGTGATCCAGAATGTGTGAAGTGCGGTGATCCAGAATGCATGAAGGCAAATCCCAGCACCCAGTAATTGAAACTCTCTCGTGCTAAACTTTGCAGGAATTTGCTTTCAAGTTTCAGTGTTCAGGGGGGTCACTGGCTTTTGTTTATCTTTCTCTCCTTTTCTCTCTTTCCCTGGCTTGTATCCATCCGGCCCCATTCAGCCAACTGTTTTAAGACGTTTATCCCCATCCAGGTGTCGATTTCTTCCGCGAGCCAGCATTTTTTGGAGAAATACGAAGCCGGAGACATTTTTCTATTGAAAAATTTACAAATTTAGCTTGCTGTCAAAACAAAAATATATATATGCTGGCTCGCTACCGCTCGCCAGGAACATTTTGACACCTGGATGGGGGTAAGCGTCTTAAAACAGTAGGCTGAATGGGGCCGAATGGATACAAGCCAAAGAGAGAGGGAGAGAAAGAGAAAAAAAGCGAGGTGGCCTCCCTTAAGACGGCGTACGCAAATTGGTCCTAACCCTGAGTTAGATAAATTGTAAATATATTTCGGCTTCCATAAGAAGATTCCTTCAATAATTTGACCTATTTATATGTAAATAGAAAGCAATGGCCAAATAAATAAATAAATAAGTGAATACAAATTATATAGGCTACAGTATATATATATATATATATATATATATATATATATCCTTGCTCGTAGTGGTGTCCACAAAAAACATAATGGGGGGGGGGGTAAAACTGTTGTAGGTCGAAGTTTGATGGAAATCTACCCTGAAGAAGTGAATTCCAGTGAGGAACGTTTCAAGGTATAACATCAATGAATTCTTCAAAGCAGAAGTTCTGCATTGTCAAGGAATAATTGTTTAGCTATGGGCGACACTGGGATCACCAGGGAAGGTGTAGAGACGTGGCACAATGTTGAGAGAGAGAGAGAGAGAGAGTGTGTGTGTGTGTGTGAGAGAGAGAGAGAGTGAGAAACAGAACGAGTAAGGAAAGAATGTGAGTGTTAGTTTCTACAGAACCTATATTGAACCCTCTGTGAACTTACACCCCCTTCCTTGTCATTGTAGTGAATCTATAAGAGGTACGGTGGCGCTAATAAGTCATGTCTCAACTGTCAATATGTTTGTCTTGCTCTGCGCTGTATTAATGTCTGCCTGATGTTGAAGAAGGTCTGTAAGTCTAGAAGCTCATTTGTAGATCTCCCTTGACGCAAAGAAATTAAGTCTAGATTTAGCTGAATACCAAATTTGTATCAATATATACTTAGTGCCGAGACATCACTTATTAGGCCGACTGTACCCCTGGCTCCCTGTGCCGGCCTGGTGATGGGTAAACACACTGTGAGAGATGATACAGAACACATTAAATTCCGGTAATATGTTTAGGTATAATTATGCGTCTTCTCCTGGGCGACCTACTGTAGATGTGTGTGATTTGATTTTATATTTTGCTTTTTATGTTGTGTTGTCCATGTTCGGGCTCTGTCTCGAGTCGGCCACCCCCAGGCATGGGGTATATGGCTGAGTACTTACATACATGCATACATACATACATACATGCAATACATAGCATACATACAGTACATACATACATACATACATACATACATACATAATTATGCGTTGCAGTATATAAAGGGGGTTATTGGGTTAGGTATACAGTATAGAGGTTGTATGGCAGGAAGTATACAGTAGGTGTTTTATTTATATTTACATATACCGGTAGTATTTTGTCCCTGCTGTATCGATTACCGTGTAGGATGATCACAAAGCAGGAGGCGACTTGGTATGCCAGTTATCCCCCCCCCCCCCTCTCTCTCTCTCTCTCTCTCTCTCTCTCTAAAAAAGAAAAAAAAACAGAGGCAACCGAGGACCACCAGCGATAAGGACCGGAGACAGCGAGGACCGAGGACAGCCATGAACATAAATGTAGATCCGACAAGAACCAAAAATATTATTAAAGCGCGTTCCGTGAGTTCTAAAATAACAAATTTAAAGGTTTTCTATGCAAACGCTCGTAGCATACGCAATAAATTTTCAGATTTAGAGGAGCTAGTGTTTACAGAAAATTATGATGTGATTGGCATAACAGAATCTTGGCTCAATACAGAAGATAGAGACTTTTTAGCAGAGTATTCACTTCCCGGTTATGTAATATTTGAGAAAAGCCGAATAAATCGAAATGGAGGTGGCGTTTTACTTTATATCAAAGAAAGTCTTAACCCTACCCTCTTGTCAAAAACCTCAAATTATGAAACGTCGACGCATATTTTGTGCTAATAAAGAATAATAAAGGTACCAAAATAATACTTGCATTAATATACAGACCTCCAGCCCAATCAGTGCAAACTGACCGAGAAATTTACGGAACAAATTGCAGATGTAAGTAACTCACAAGATACCGTAATTTTTGGTGACTTTAATTTACCTGTGACCAAGTGGGGCGATACTCTTACTTCACACTCCGGACATGACTTGTATACGAACTTGCAAGAGAGTTCGCTTTATCAATTTGTTGGAACGCCGACCCGTGGTAATAACGTTCTTGACATTGTACTTGCAACAAAAGAAGAATTAATAGAGAATTTGAATGTTGGTGAGGAATTCAGTAACAGCGACCATCATACGATAACTTTCACTTTAAAGTTTACTAGTAACGAACCAAATAGTAGCATCGAAAAAGTCCCTAATTTCAAGAAAGCAAACTTCCATAAACTTAGAGCTATGTTTAAAGAAACTGACTGGAGCTTTTTAATTCACAATAACGACATAAATACATCTTGGAAGTTATTCGAAGCCACTTACCTAAAAGCAGTGCAAGACTGCATACCATCGAAAAACTCGG
Organism: Paralithodes platypus; assembly: GCA_032716605.1. Taxonomy (NCBI): domain Eukaryota; kingdom Metazoa; phylum Arthropoda; class Malacostraca; order Decapoda; family Lithodidae; genus Paralithodes; species Paralithodes platypus. Next base: position 56,044,444 of record CM064521.1, on the reverse strand, counting down.
CATCCAGGCCATAATAATAAGCCCAAATGGTGGAATAAAGATATTTCAAACTGCCTGCTTGCTAAAAAATTTGCTAATGATAGATTAAAATCCTCACAAAATGACGAAGAACGGCTGAAATTTGTAGAGCTACGACGCAAAGCCAAAAAGTTAATTAAGCAAAGTAAAAAGACCTTAGAGTTACATATTGCGAATCAAAGTAAAACAAACCCGAAAGAAATTCTATAGTTATATCAGAAAGAAAAAAGTAGTTACTTCAACTGTTGGACCGTTAGTCGATGAAAATGGAGAATACACCAAAGACGAAGAACAAATGAGTAATGCCCTCAATACCTTCTTTGCATCAGTTTTTACAACAGAAGACCTCAGTGATATCCCTACACCATCGCCGATTCAGATTGATAATTCAGATGTTTTAAGCAATATCACCGTTACAGAGAGAGAAGTATTGAATTGTTTAGATAAACTCAAGGTAAATAAAACGCCTGGACCTGATACAATCTCGCCTAGAGTTCTAAAGGAAGCTAAGGATGAGCTCTCTAAACCACTGACATTACTATTCAATAAATCCTTGCAGTCTGGAACTATGCCCAATCAGTGGAAGCTAGCCAACGTAACACCGATATTCAAAAAAGGCAGCAAATCCCTATCCAGTAACTATCGTCCAATTAGCTTAACCTCAGTTGTATGTAAAATGCTAGAAACGGTCATACGAGACAGACTCGTAAATCACTTAGAGGAAAATAACATACTTAAAGATACTCAACACGGCTTTCGTAAAAAACGTTCCTGTTTAACAAACCTCTTAGACTTCTTCCACGATATCCTCAACCTCTACGATGAGAGTAAAGCTATAGATATTATATACCTTGATTTTCAAAAGGCCTTTGACAAAGTTCCCCACAAACGTTTACTGCTAAAACTAAAAGCGCATGGAATACAAGACGGTGTGTTGAAATGGATAGAAAATTGGCTCAGCGACAGAAAGCAAAGAGTAGTCATAAACGGTAAGGCATCAAAATGGACCAATGTAAGTAGCGGGGTACCCCAGGGATCGGTACTAGGACCAATTCTCTTTCTAATTTACATCAACGACATAGATGAGGGTCTCACCTGTACAATCTCAAAATTTGCTGGACGATACAAAAATTGCAAATAGCGTACTCTCAAAAGAACAAGTTGACGATATGCAACACAATCTAGATAAATTGTCATGTTGGGCCCAAATTTGGCAAATGAGTTTCAATGCGGATAAATGTAAAGTACTACATATCGGATACCTAAATGAGAAAGCAAACTATTCGATGAATGGCACTCAGCTTAAGAATGTAAACAGAGAAACCGATCTGGGAGTAACAATATCGAGTAACCTAAAACCGAGTCAACAATGTTCAGAAGTTGTTGAGAAGGCAAACAAAATAATTGGCTTTATAGGCAGGTCATTTGAGCATAAATCCAAAGAAGTTATCCTAACCCTTTACAATTCCTTAGTCCGCCCTCTTCTGGAATACTGCGTTCAATCATGGTGCCCTTATTACCAAAAAGATATAAACAAGCTAGAACGAGTTCAACGTAGAGTTACCAAAATGATACCTAGCCTAAAGAACAAACCATACGAAGAGCGTCTTAGAGAATTAAATCTATTTCCTTTAACCCAGCGCAGATTAAGAGGCGACTTAATTCAAGTGTTCAAAATCATCAAAGGCATCGACAATATGAACTGTAGTAAGTACTTCACTATCGACCAATCTAATTACACGCGGGGAAACGGTTGCAAAATTATTGGTAAATCTTTTAACTCGCACGAATCTAAGAATTTCTTCTTCAATCGAGTTCTCAACTTGTGGAATGGGCTTCCCCGAAACGTTATAGACTGCATCACCGTTGATTCATTTAAACTCCGCCTAGACAAATATCTCGCATCAAACCCGCGACTGACTGCGTTTGTAAATGAATAACTTTATTTTATCCCCCCCTCAGTTACTATCCCATCTGTCCCCTACTAACTTCCTACCTGCCACGGACATTAGTTCCAGGGCAGTAATTCCCTTTCCAATGTTCCCTTACCCCCCCTAAACCACTGTTTGGACACTTGATCCTCAGTGTTTTGGAGGACAAGCAACCTAGAAGGGTCACTGGATCTGTTGTTGCTTGATTTCCTTTGTACTCCTTTGTACTCTCTTCTCTCTCTCTCTCCCTCTTCACTCTCCACAGAACACACCACACAACTCATTCACCGAAAAAAATGGCCCTTATACCAGTTATATACAGAACAATGTACTGCATATACCTTGCGGAGAGTGGGTAGCACCCGCCTTTCAACACATTCCCATCCCTATTCTGTACTACTCTATAACCCAGGAGTGAACCGATTCCCCCAGTCTTTGTTCCACTCAATAAGTAAACTCTGGAACTCTCTCCCTGTATCTGTCCTTCCCTCATCCATGACTTATCTCAAAAGATCATCATGGTTTTCGTCGAAGTAGTAATTTTGACTGTACACATAAGTTTCATCATTATTACCTGTAAATATATCTATATATACTGTATATACGCTTGCATAAATTATCTATTCTGAACTTTAGCTGCATATCGGTATAATAATATCGATGTTTGTCGCTCCAACTTCTTTATAGCCTGAAACTCGCAAATAGTTAATTACAGGTATGCTAACAGGTATTTGTTTCGTTTGGGATCACCTGTACTGTGTGGTCTATGTAACACACGCACGCACACACTCTCAAACTCTCACACACACACACACACACACTCTCTCCAATACGGAACTTAAATACAGGTAAGCAAACAAATATCCCTCCCCAGCTTCTCTCTCTCTCTCTCTCTTTCTCTCTCTCTCTCTCTCCCTCTCTCTCTCTCTCTCTCTCTCTCTCTCTCCCCCTACCCCCCTCTCTCACTCTCACACTCACACACACACACACTCGCACTCTCTCTCTCTCTCCCAATAACCCCAATCCTCTCTCTCTCGCTCTCTCTCAGCTAAACACACACACACACACCCTTCATCTGGAGTGGTATGACTGTACACACTCGTCCACCCCCACCTTAAATACCTCCAATATACCCGGATCAATACAGCCAGGTATTAATTTTGTTGTCAATGGTTATACAGAAAAGAAAAACATCGTATACACCATTCGGCTATCCATTTCATTCGGAATCCAAGTTTATTTTCTCGCATTCAATTTTTTTTATTATTTTTTTTTTATTTATATTTTTGCATTCAAGTGTATGTGTTTTTTGTTATTAGTATTATTATTTTAATGATTTCGTCTACAAGTTATTTCGGCTTTAACACTAGCTGGTCTGACGTCTTGGGAGTTAGTATTATATTTGGAATACATTTCGCGGCGGGTGGAATAACTAACAAACGAAAGAACCCATGGGCGAAAAGACCGTAAACCACTCCCCCAAACTCAAGTCTACCCCGTCCTAACAAGCCGTGCATATTTATCCCGAAAGAACCTATGGGCGAAAAGACCGTAAAACCCACTCCCCCAAACTCAAGTCTACCCCGTCCTAACAAGCCGTTCATATTTATCCCCTCATTAGCCTCGTTCCTGTATTGGTCTTCTTCCCAAGTGAGCTCGGTGGGGTGGGGTGGGGTGGGGTGGGGCAATTATTATTATCGTTCACTCTCCTTATAGTGATGGATGAGGGTTATCAAGTGGAAACAATAAAAAAAATAAAAATAAAAAAAATAAAAAATATCAAGTGGTGCCTTCCTTTCTCTATGTGGCTTACGCTGATTTCATTCTTATTCGACAGACAGACTGATATATATATACAGTATATAATAATAATATATATATATATATATATATATATATAATATATATATTATATATATATAGAGAGAGAGAGAGAGAGTACAAGTAGTATAAGGAAATACTATATCTAGTTAGTAGTATATATATGGTATATATAACTGAGGGGAGTATAATCATTTTCATTTAGTCGCAGTGGATATCTATGGAATTTAAATTATATATATATATGCAGTCTATAACGTCTCGGGAGAGAGAGAGAGAGAGAGAGAGAGATAGAGAGAGAGATAAATACATAGATATATAAATAGATAGATAGATAAGGTAAATAGATAGATAGATAGATAAAATAAAGATATTGTAGATAGATAAAATAAATAGATAGCTAGAGCTACATAGATAGACAGATAGATAGATATAAAGGTCGAAATATAGTCAGATATAGGCTGGAGCCCAGATCAGGAGGCCACACCAGGGCTGCGTTCAATGACAATACGCCCTACAATACGCTATAGTCCATTTATTATAGGTTGGCCAGAAATCCTGACCTTTATCCTCTGTAACTCAAAAGGGGCTAGAGCAAATGGGTTGTAAATTTCCACACCTATTCTCTGGCTGACTCTTCCCAAATGGTGAAAATATTAGCTTGGTTTCGAGTGAGTTTCCTCGGCATACGGAAGAATATGAAAGCGATTGATTCGCGGTCAACCCCTCTCGAGGTTAGATTAGTATTGAGCAATCTAAATTAGAAATGGAAAATCTAGCATAGCATTGGGAAAGGTCGATTAGTAATGAATTTTGGTAAAGTAATAATAGCTTTGGGTACGGTAGATAATGTATATATTTTTAGAAAGGTTTGGAAAGGATAGATTAGTTTGTTTTTATTTTTAGAAAGGCTTGGAAATGATAGATTAGTTTGTTTTATTTTTAGAAAGGTTTGCAAGGATAGATTATAGTTTTGAGAAGGCTTGGGAAGGTTAGATTAGATTGGAAAGGATTTACGAACGAATTTAACGATAAAAACCCGACAGCAGTGGCAGATGCCAAAAAAGGGTTTACATATCTCCCGTACTCCGGCTAACTTTCTCTAAGGGGTCGGTTTATCGGGAGGGAATTTACTGTCTATTATCTCTTAACCCCCGGGGAGATAACTGGGGGGGGGGGGGGGGGGAGGAGGAGGACAAGGGAAGAGAAAGAGCGAATTAAGATACCTACAGAGAAAGAAGGAATGCAAGAAAACAAATGGAGATGAAAGGTGTGTGGGGAGAGGAGGAAGAAGGAGGAGAAAGAAAAGAGGAAGGAGGAAGAGGGAGAGGAAGGAATATATACAGAATAATAATAATAATAATAATAATAATAATAATAATAATAATAATAACAATAATAATAAATATATAAATACAATAAATAAATACATAGTAATAATAATAATCTCCCATTAAAGCCAAGTCGTGGAATATGTTAGGTTATATATTATTTACGGTGACTTCCGTTACCTGAAGAATGTGTTCCTACCGTGAAACAAATGGAGATATAATGCCTCCCTCTTTTTTTTTTTTTTTTTTTTCTATGTGATTGAGGGAGGCAAAAGGCAGAACTGCCTATAGCGAGTGCCTCCCCCATAGTTAAAAGAGTGACAGGGCCAAAATCAAGGGACGTTCGAGCCAAAATGCCTGGACACACTGACTTTGAAGCAATTTAAGTCATAGGAAGAGGGAAAGACTGATTCTGGGAGAGAGTTCCAGAGCTCAGCTGTTGAGTAGAAGAAAGTTTGAGAGTAACGTTTCACTCTTGGGTTGGAGAGTTGCACAGAGTAGGGGTGGGATTGAGTTGCAAGACGGGTACCACGTGCCCTACGTAAAGGAGGTGGTATACACTGGGAAAGCTCTGAGGAACACTGATTATTATAGTAGCGATAGAATAGCGAGAGAGATGCAACATTGCGGCGGAGAGAGAGAGATTGCAGAGAGTTGGTGAGTGGACGGGAGTTAATGATACAAAAGGCCTTCCTTTCAACTTTGTCTAGGAGATTGGTGTGAGAGGAACCTCCCCACACATGTGAACAATACTCAATACAAGGACGCACTATGCCCCTGTACAGAGCAAGAAGCTGTGCAGGGAAAAGAACCCCCTAAGGCGGTTGAGCACACCCAGCTTCTGGGAGGCTGCCTTAGCAAGACTGGTAATATGGTCCTTCCAACTGAGAGCAGAAGAAAAGGAGACACCAAGAATATTGAGAGAAGATGAAGGATTGATTTTTGTATTGTTGAAGAATAAGGGATAGTCCGCTGGGAGATCCTGACGGGTAGATAGATGGAGAAATTGGGTTTTGGAAGCATTAAAGGTAACAAGGTTTTTTCTGCCCCAATTGGAGATAGTATTTAGATCATAATTTAAGAGTTCTATGGCTTCATTACGTTTGTCGTTGAGGGATTGCTGGCTGGGGCGTTCTGAAAAACTAATGGAGTAGTGTAAGGTTGAGTCGTCTGCGTATGAATGGATGGGAATTGAGGTACAGTTGAGGAGATCATTTATAAAAATTAGAAAAATAATAGGAGATAGGACAGAGCCCTGAGGAACACCGGAGTTTATAGGGTGAGGAAGTGAACAATGGCCGTATAGAGTTTGTTTACATGAGACTGTGCTTGGAGTACAGAGCCACCTTTGTTACGCACACATGTACACTCAAACACATACACTCACACGCATACAAAACTTTAGTACACATAAATACACACGTACAGAAGCACACGGTCATAAACTCAGACTCACAAGCGCGAAGTGAGTGCACACAAAAACACACTGACACACACACACCGGCAAGGTCTACACGCCGAGCTCTCGTGTACACATACACACACAGACACACGCACCCAACCTGACGAATCTCCCCAAGCGTTATAGAGATTCAGGGTGTTTTAGTGCTTCTTGGGGTTGGTATAGGCGTTCCAGCACCTCTTACCCACCCCCTGCCAGTGCTTGGAGGGGGTTTAGGGACCTAGGGGGGTGTACAGAGACCTAAAGCAAACACAGGTGGGGATGAAGGCACAAACACACACACACACACACTCTCAAGGGGTGGATGAAAGTTGGTGCAAGTGACGCCCACACACACTAACACCTCTCTCTCTCTCTCTCTCTCTCTCTGGGTCAGTGGTGGTAGGATCACTATCATGCAGTGTTGTACATTACGTTCTCTCTCTCTTTCTCTCTCAGCGGGCTTCCATAAACCCGTTGTTTAGTCCAGTTTATTGGGGGCCCCATGGAGGGATGTTCTGGGGCAGCAAGGTGTCTGGGGTTTGAGGGATGTGGAATAGGATCTGATACAACATAACAAAGGGGAGGGAAGGGGGAGTTCGTTCCCTAGACCACAATATACAAAAAAAAAACAAAAAAAAAAACACACACACACACACAAAGCCGAAGACCAGTTCCTCCTAAATTACAGGCTCGCAATCCCTCGGCAGGAAAGTAATCGACACCGAAATGGCACGAAAGGTCTTGATATTGGCAAATAAATGGGGCAATAGGTCTTATGAACGCTCAACTAATGGGGTGAACGTCTTATAATCTTAACAAAACTAATGAGAGCTAAACATGAGGGAGAAGGGGGTCCACAAATAATCAAAATCCTCCCATTAACCCTCTCCGACATATGAGTCTGAAGGGGTTAAGTACAATTCAATGATGTCATAGCGCCTTAATTCTGAGCAGCATTGTCTTCAGGAAACTAAAGACCATTAATTACAGGGAAGCCAAAAATCTTGACCACTAACCAATATAGCTAAAAAAAACGACTACAGTATTCAAGTAGTTAATATTTTTACCACTTGGGGGGAGTCAACCAGGGGAGAGGGGTGGACATTTACCACTTGGGGGGAGTCAACCAGGGGAGAGGGGTGGACATTTACCACTTGGGGGAGTCAACCAGGGGAGAGGGGTGGACATTTACCACTTGGGGGGAGTCAACCAGGGGAGAGGGGTGGACATTTACCACTTGGGGGGAGTCAACCAGGGGAGAGGGGTGGACATTTACCACTTGGGGGGAGTCAACCAGGGGAGAGGAGTGGACATTTACCACTTGGGGGAGTCAACAGGGGGAGAGGGTGGGACTTTTACCACTTGGGGGGAGTCAACCAGGGGAGAGGGGTGGACATTTACCACTTGGGGGGAGTCAACCAGGGGAGAGGGGTGGACATTTACCACTTGGGGGGAGTCAACCAGGGGAGAGGGGTGGACATTTAAAGCTTATTTGTTCTAACCCTCTTTGAGTTACAGAGGTTAAGGGGAGATCTCCACTTGAGGGATTTTTTTCTTGACCCCTTTCTCCCTCATGGTTAGCCCCATTGCTTTTCTAATTTTAAGACGTTCGCCCCATTATTTTGACGATTTTAAGAACTTTCGACCCATTTCCGTCAATGTTAAGACCTTTCGTGCCATTTAGGTGTCGATTTTATCCTGGCGAGCGATAGCGAGCCTGTAATTTAAGAGTAACCGGCCTTCGGCCGGGAAATTTTTCTACCGAAAAATGTACAAATTTATCTTGAAAGGGGGTCAAGGGGCTGACATTTTAAGATTACTGGAGGAGTAGGAAACAAACTAAAAACCTCCCCTTAAGGTTTACGATTTCGAGTCTACCTATAGTGTACAGAATATAGGATGCAATACGACCGAAGCCAAATTATTCCTTACATAATCAGATAACATTCATCTAGGACATTTGTCAATCTTTCCAACAGGGGAAAACCCGTTCTTCTGGGTACACACTAAGTTGTATGCTATTTCACATTTAGCCCCTCGCAAATTGGCATAGAAAATTAACGGTAGTGAAGGTAGTTGAGGTAGTGGTGGTAGTTTAGGTACTTGTGGTGGTAGGTTTGGTAGTGGTGGTAGTGTCTGGTAGTTGTGGTAGTAGTGGTGGTGGTAGGTTTGTAGTTGTGGTTGTGGTATTGGTGGTAGTTCAGGTAGTAGTGGTAGGATTGGTAGTTGTGGTATGTTTGGTAGTAGTTGTGGTGGTGGATACTTGTGTTAGTGGTGGTAGTTGTGGTAGTGTCTGGTAGTTGTGGTAGTGTCTGGTAGTTGTGGTAGTTTAGGTAGTAGTGGTAGGATTGGTAGGTGTGGTAGTGGTGGTGGTGGGTTGTGTTAGTGATGGTAGTACAGGTAGTAGTGGATGTTGGTTTGGTAGTTGTGGTAGTGGTGGTGGAGACTTGTGGTAGTGGTGGTAGGATTGGTAGTTTAGGTAGTTGTGGTAGGTTTAGGTAGTGGTGGTAGTGGCATGTGGTAGTAATGGTAGTTTAGGTAGCAGTGGTAGGATTGGTAAGTGGCGGTTTGCTGTTGGAATGAGACGTTTGGTAGATGGCTTTATTAGGAGGAACATATTGGTAGGTACAGGGTAGTGATTCTAACCACTGTTGTTGTTGTTGTTGTTGTTGTTGTTGTTGTTTGTGCTGTTATTGGATGAGACAGTTGGTAGATAGTTCATTAAAAGCGAGTTATTGATAGGCGTAAGGTAGTGATTCTTATAGTACTAATAGAAGTAGTAGTAGTAGTAGTTAAAAAAATAAAAAATAAAAAATAGTAGTAGTAGTAGTAGTAGTAACAATAGTAGTTATAATAATAAGAGTAGTAGTAATTAGTGTTGTTGTTGTTGGAAATAGAGACATGGTAAATGGGTTTACTAAGAGGGACGTATTGATAGGTGTAATGATTGTTGTATTATTAGTAATAGTAGTAATAGTAATACAAATAGTAGTAGTAGTAGTAATAGTAATAGTAGTAAATTATTGTTGTTGTTATTGTTGGAATGAGACATGTGGTAGATGTCTTTATTGGTAGCGACATACTGCTAGGCGTAAGGCAGTGATTGTAGTAGTAGTAGTAGTAGTAGTAGTAGTAGTAGTAGTAGTAGTAATAGTAGTAGTATTTATTTATTTATTTAAAACATATTTATAGTGGGTTCAACCAATTACTAAAATGTATTCTCACTAGTTGTTGTTGTTGTTGTTGTTGTAATGTGACTCAAGGGGTTAATTATCGTCCGACTTTAACTCATTAATGAACGTTCCTAGCGCTAGTGAACCCATTGGAGGAGGAGGAGGAACTGGCGCTTCATCAATGACCTACGGTACTACTATTTGTATAAGTATTACTTACTCTCACTCCCAAACACACACACACACACACACACACACACACACTCTCTCTCTCTCCCCTTCTCTCTCTCTGTCCCCTTTTCTCTCACTCTACCCCCTTCTCTCTCTCTCCCCCTCCCTCTCTCTCTCTCTCTCTCTCTCAGGTCAACATCTTACCATCATCTCAGACCAGCCACCATGACCAATTGTACAATGACCAACAGTGTGTTAGTACGTTTTCTTTCAGTGATCGGCACAATCAGGTTTTGAAGGGCTAATTGCTCTAGTTTCTTTATGACTGGCCTATCACGTACACATTGTTCTTGTTGTTCTTAATGTTGATATTGTTGATAATTGCATCATTGGTTTATTTCCCTTGACTTCTCTCCTTATGTTAGTGTAGATTGACAAATATATATATATATATACAGTATATATATTCGGCATACGAGTGTACTACCTTTATCACGGCAGCGACTGTACGTACCTCGCCCCGGTGACTTATTCCGGCTTGGTGGAGTTGTGTGTGTGGACAAATTACTATACCTTATGCCTGTACTGGACACTTCACAACTCACCTGAAAGACAGAAATGTATAGATATTAGTATAAGTAAAACATATGCACGCAACTAACCCACGAAGCAGAGAGATGAGAACGAGGAGAGAGAGCGAGCTGCAACATTTTTACCAAGCCTGGAGCCACCAAGACTCTGAAGGGGAAAACAGCATGGACGTCAAGAGAGAGAGAGAGAGAGTGTGTGTACTTACTCTAGTTGTACTTACTCTAGTTGTATTGCGGGAGTGAGCATGCTCGTTATTTCCCGCTCCCTATGTGTAGGTCGTATATGTATCGTTGGAAAGGCTGTGGATGTGTGTGTAGTCGGTATTTTTAGCCAATTGGAAACATAGGAAACGAAGCGCCGTAGGGGGGGCATCTGCTATGGTACAATTCTCACTATAGCTGGTACCGTCTCGCCCGAAGGCTTAGGTAGACATCAGTTAAGTGTGAACCATATGATACCCATCTCGCCTTGTACCATTTTTGCCAACCCCAGAGGGGACGTCACACCGTCGTCCACTTATTCCAGGTACCTATTTACAGCTAGGTGAACTGAGGCTAACACCATGAAAGGAGACAAGCCCAATTTGTCTCCGCCCGGCCGGGGATTGAAACCCCGACCCCTCGTGTGTGAGACGAGAGCGCTACCTACGATAGGCTACCCGGCTGTGTGTGTGTAGGTGTTATGTGGTGTGTGTGTGTGTGTGTGTTGTGTGTGTGTGTTGTGTGCGTGTGTGTGTGGTACTTTCTCCTGGGGACTCTAGTCCGCCTTTATTCTTGGTACTGCCAGCATCACTAGTACTTTCACCAAGTCTCTTACAGTCATTAACACCACTACCTTGGGCGGGATAGCGAGGAGGGGTCTAAGGCGCCCGGTGCCGGGCTCTAATCGCACGGTCGAGAGTTCAAGTCCCATCACCAATACCACCGTCAACATCAATCTTACCACCTACCTACACCAATACCAGTACCCCATTACCACCTACAAACCCCAGCACGGGGACAACCACCATCACCAGACGACACCATTACCACGACCAACACCAGCACCAGCCGACACCAGGACATGACCAACACCAGCACGACGACGACTACCAATCACCACCAACAAAAACAACGCAGCACACACGAACCTACCACCATCACGACTACCGACACCAACACCACCAACAAAACCAACAGGCACCACCACGAACACCAGCACCATCTACCAACACCACCACTAGCAACGACACCACCAGCACCGAGGAAACGACACCAACACCAGACGAACACCACCAGACCACGACCCGCACAAACCACACCAGCCAAAACGAATAGCACCACCACTAACACCAGCACCACCGACCAACACCAATCACGTAACGACCACCACCCGACACCAACACCAACCAGCACCAGACCGACACATACACCACCATCAAAAACCAATAGCACCACCACGGAACACCATCCAGGACCTACCAACACCATCACTAACACCACCAGCATCACCAGACCTACACCAACACCACAATCAAAACCAATATCCCCACCAATAACACCATCAACACGACACAACACCAACATCTTTACCCACACACAACACCAATATCACCAGATTTTCTTATCTTTTCTCCCACCCTTAGCTCAAACTGGCGAATCACCTTTATTATTCGGACGGCAGGCAGGCTTCACAAGTACTTTCACCCAACCTCCATCCCTCCGGGCATTCAACAACCACCAGTGTTACTTGCATTCCTAATCACTATGTTATCACTAATACCACAATCGTTATTTGCATCACCACCCACACTACCATTTACATCATAAGATCAGTATCATCATTTACCATTACCTGCCTCAATAACAACAAACTATCATCACATTCATGGCATCATCACCATCACTACCACTTGCATATTGCTCTCTCTCTTCGGGGTGTGTTTGGCGTGTGTGTGTGTGTGTGGTGTGTGGTGTGTGTGTGTGTGTGTTGGAGTGCCTTGTGTGTGTGTGTCGTGTGCGTGTGTGTGCCTGTGTGTATTGTGGGCGCCTGTGTTGTGTGTGTCATGACTATAATTCCCCGAGTTATCCTTAGGATGTGTGAAAGAAACGAGGAGGGTGGGGACAGATTACCATAATATCAGCTAAGCTTGGGGGTAAGAGGATAGGTCTCCGTTAGCCAGGCCGTTGGTTTATTA